>BPLR01002406.1:0-43299 GCA_021605095.1 Caerostris extrusa
TTCTTTTCAATATACGTTTTTCTCGATCCAAAAACGCTCAGGCAGCTTCCTAGATTTCAAAATGTATTTATGTTTCGAATAATCCTATTTTATTCATTATAACAACTGCTTCGGCGTCGATGGTAGCCAGCATCGCTGTGCCACTTCAAGCCTCCATACTTATGTCAGAAAGCACACGAAAATCCATCTTGTCCTCAACAGAGATCCATGATGCCTTTTCCAAAAGGAATCACGTTAACAGTCATGGAGGTCGCTCCCATCAATAGAAGTTTCGTTTTCGGTTTAATTGAATCATATTCGACTTACATTTATGCTTTTTGGTTTTGAGTCGATGAAAAACCTAGATAGAAGACAATGAAACTAATTTCTTCATCAAAAAGCTTGCTCATTATAAAGAATCCTTTGAATTAGCATTCATTTTATCGAAAAAATTTTTTTTATGAATACTTTCAGTATTCTTTTACGCAGATCAAATTTTATTAAATTTGTAGTTTTATCAGCTAGATGAAAATCAACAATTCAATGTTATTTGAAAACCATCCCTTTATTTTCAAAAAACATTCATTGTATTCAAGAAAAAAAAATGAATTACCAGAAAGGAGATTATTTATTTTCATCAAGATTTTTTTTTCTATTATTGATGTTAATTTAAATATTGTTTTTATATTTTTTATACTCTTCATTGTTGTAATTTGCATGTAAAAATAGTTATTCGTAGCATTATATGTATTTTGAAAGAAATTCCTGAAAAATAACTATTTCTAAATTCTCCAAATTGCTAGATTAAAAATTCTACAATAAAATTACAAAAACGTTACAGAACTTGTGCGAGTGAAAATACATTTCGAAATTTCAATCGGCCTAAAATCATGACCGAATGACAAAAGAGAAATTTCTTCATTTTGTAAAGAATCAAAGAACTTGGAATTTCCTTTGCCATGAACATGAATAAAGGCTTCTTGCAGTAAAAATCTGTTTTTCCTTGAGTTCCTGCCAACAGCAAATCTAGTATATTTGGAGCCCAGATATTGATTCAAAATGTATTGGATGGTTTGGAAAAATTTTAAATAAGATTTCAGGATGTTAACTTACTCCATCCGTTGATCATGGCGATGAAGAAGATTTGTGGACGTTATAATCATTCCTTGGAATATGTACAGCCTTTTTTGTTGATGACATTGTGGATTAGTATAATTATATTGATACCATAAACCAAATTGGAATTTTATCGATGATGATATCAATAGAAGGTCTTTAAATACTATTGTATAAAGCATCTATATACCTTCTTTGTATGTTGGTTTATGGTTTCTTTCATAATTGCAATGTTTTTAAAAATGCTTCCAGAAGCGATCAATTTGAAAAACATTAGAATTTATTTGCCCAAAGTTTTTCTCAAAGTTGCAAATTTAAAGTTACTAATGTATGATAATTTGAGCAAAATAAGGCCAGAATTCACTAGAAATTACTTTGAATCTATTCAATACAACAGAAACGTTTCTTTTAATGCTCATGGATATTCAATAAAAGTGCAAACAATTGTTTAACAAGCAGCAGAAATTTTTCGAATATATTTGTTTTTTTATTTGAAACTTTAACGTGTAATATTAAATTATTTATTCAAATTTATTTAAATTATTAAATCATATATTATTGAATTAAATAGCATTTATTCCGTAAGAAAAAGATAAAGAAATACCTTAAATTTAATAAAAAAATCCATTTCAAACTTTACCAAACAGAGATATTCAACACTATTCAGCGAGCAATTTTGAAGCTGCCATTCTTTCATCCAGTATTAAATATGTATTGTTTTTTAAAAAAAAGTTGTTCACTATAATTAAATCTATTAACCATATAAAATCTAAATAAAATATAGTAAAACGTTCTGCTAAGTTGTTTCAAATTTTTTTTTTTCATTATTTGGCTTAATAACATTTTTATTTAATGTTTATATAAATGATATATACACTCAAGAGCCAAAACATTATGACCACCCCTACATTTTGCAATGAACCCTCGCCTGGATGAAGGTGCCTCAGGTGGAAGTGGTATTTAACTGCTGCTGGAGAGTCTGAAGAATCATTCTTTCAGCTCTACTTCTGTGTGTGTGATGAAAGGCTGCGGATCTGCGACACATCGAGCTACACAATCTGCCCTCTATCAGAGGGCACCAGATTGTAATGGCTCAGAACAAGTATTTCCGAAACTGACTATGACTCGTGGGTTCGCGATCTACAGTTGAAAAAGTACTTATGCAAAAATTGGATGAATGACGGTGAAACAAGCAGTTGAGGATAGGGTGTTGGACGTCCCACACGCTATCAAAAAAAAAGGTCGTCGGAGATTGTCTCGCATGGTGGGCAAAGCCGGAGCCATGCAGTGGCTCAGCTGACAACCCAATACAAGCAGGGCCAAGCAGAATAGTGTCGGAGCACACTGTTCAGCAGACACTGTTGATATGGGGCTACGCAACAAACGTCCCCACTCGTGTGCCTTTGTTGGTAAGCGTCATCGCCAACTGCGCCTGCGCTGGACGAGAACATCCTGACTGGTCCATGGATCAGTGGGGAGAAGTTGCACCTGGTCAGATGAATCACGGTTTGTCATTTATCACGCCGATGGCCGTGTCAGGATACGCCGTCTTCCAGGCGAACTGTTGCTCCCTTAATGTACAGTAGGCCATACACAGGCCGGTGGTGGCGGTATTATACTTTGGGGGGACGTTCTCTTGGGTGTCTCTGGGACCCGTGGGTGTGGCAGAGCAGACCATGAATGCTACAGGGTATCTGAACATCATTGCGGACCAGTTGCACCCTTACATGGCCTCTGTTTTCCAGCTGGAAATGGAATGTTCCAACAGGACAACGCCCCTTGTCTGAAGGCTAAAATTGTGTTGGAGTGCTTCCAGGAACATGATGCTGAATTCGAGTTAATGTCCCGGTTGCCTAACTCACCGGATCGCAATCCGATAGAACATTTGGAAATGATCCTGGGACGGCTGCTCAGAGTTCAAAAGACCACCATTCGCAATATCTCCGGATTTGCGTGACCGTTATAAACATCTGGTACAATCTGTCTCCAATATCTACTGCGATCTCAGGGCATCTATGCCAGAACTTGTGGCATCTATGCAGTGTGTGGTCATAATGTTTTGGCCTCTGAGCGAGTTACTTTTATTCACTGAGAAAAGTGAGCTTTTACATTTCGTAAATATTAGCTTGCTTTATTTCTCAGTTTAAAGTGGGTTTTAACCCGTTGACGAATTGTAAGTCATCTTTATGTTTTTTGACTTCACTATCCGTTCTGTTTCATCCAATTGTTTTTTGCTCTTGAGTGTACAAAATGTTTCTTCGATATTCACAACTGTGGATATTCAAAACTGGCGTTTAGTGAAATCAAATTTGTGAGAGCATTTCAGTGCACGATCCTTTTTAATAATTCTCGAGTCAAGTTGCTTGCTGAATGATTTTCGCTCTAACGTAATTACTTTAAAACACCGATTTATGAGCATCACCAGGCAGGATACATGTTTCTAATGTCTTTTTACTACAACTCGCGAACTGCTCATATGAAGGCTATATTCCAATTCTCATCTCGTTATCTACAGTGAGTAATGAGTGTATTATTAATCTAATGGATTTTTAAATTAAATTTATGATTTTTTCACAGTAAATTAAATATTTCTAACTGTTACAGATTCACGATATACTCACATGTTTACTCAAGTTTGTTAAAAGATAATTCGATTAATGAATTATAAAATATAGTTTTCATACGTCGAAACTTATTGTAATGCTATAAAAGTCGAAAATATTTATTCGTCGTATAGAATAGCACACTTAAAAATTTTCCGATTTTTTCTTTTTCTTATTCATTCACGATTCATCCCATACGAGTTCTGGTTTCTTCAACTATTTTTATCAGATGTGATGTTTAAAAGATTTCTAGATTTTTTATGAGATTTTTGTTCGCTAAATAAAATAATTATTAATAAGAAATTGCGAATAGGGTTTTGAGCAACCTGGTGCATCCGCCCCACCCAAGAAATTTTTTCCAGTCTTCTTATCCACTCTGCCCATTATTAAAGAGAAACACTAAAGTTGCCTATTCTCCGTCACTACTCAATTCAATTCCATACTACAGTTAGTTATAGATATTTTCCTTTTTCCAATATCTTTTTCTCAGAAATAAATTTCCAGTTCTATAATTTTCGAACTTTTTTTGTCCTCCTATTGATTCTAAAATTAAGTCGCATCTATTTTCGCTGACTCATTCTCATACTAAATTTTGCAAGCTACTATTCATCTTTCTAATTATTCAGCCTGTGCATTTTAGTTTTAATGATGAGTACTCTATCTTGATTTCAGATTTTTTAAATTTTTAAACGGTGTGTTTATTGTATCGCAACCACTTAAACATACTATTCATAAGTATGTTTTCTTAAATATTTTATTTATTTAGATTTTCACATCCAACTGACGACCCGTAAGTTTTTAATTCATATTGTTTTCAAGAAATTTCAATACGGACTTGGGTTGTCTCTTAAATTTACTTATTTTATTTTTGTAAAATAATGTCTTCAGCGTTCAGTCACTGAAGCATCAGAACTGAATAAGGTGAAAATTTTCCTTTGTATTTTCTTACATTTACGCGTAAACCTTGCAATTTGTTTTACTCCTTTGGGTTTCATTTATTCTTGAATGATTCATATAATGGTTATCAATTTGACTTCAGAAAAAAAAGGTAATGAAATGAATGTAGATTCTAATATTAGACAGAAAAATATGCTTCAGAGTACTTAATGCATATTTGTATACCAATGAAAAGTCCGCATTTCTCTTTTCTGTGTAGTACTGCGGCCTGGTGGCCAATTGGCCAGCGCCGCGTCGCCATTCCACAGGCTGCAGGTTCGAATCATAGAGGTAGCATGGATGTTTGTGAGTGGCTCATAATCCGCGTGAAACTGTAGGTCCCTGTCTAATGAGCCCAAAGTGTGCACTAAATGACCACAGAGTGACAAACCAAACCATCGTAGTGTCATCTGGATGCATATACTCCTTCAAATTCTCCTCGATCTCAACAGAAAAAAAAACTTTCTGGTCAACAAAATTATAGTGCTTATTTTTGGTCTATACAAGATGCTGTCTTGTTGAGTTTCGATTCTATAAAACGATACATTTCGCCCTCTTTTCCTCGATCTCAACATAAAAACATTCTGGTTTCCAGATTTATAGTGCCTGCATATGCAAGAATTTTTTTTTTTTTTTGGGAGTCACTTGATTAATTTCGATCATTATAACATAACGGATACAAATTATGATCTGGGTCATTGATGGTCGTTCTTAACAGAAACGCTTTTTCAAAGATAAAATGTTAGTTTTGTGTTTCTAATAATTTATTTGTCTTTCTGTTCTGTCACACATAATCGGTGGTTAATAATCCTCGATTTACAAAAAAAAATAAATAACTTTTTAGAGTATTTGTATCTTATTTGGAGTTTACCACTATGAAAGCCTATTTGGATCAATCACTTTTTCAAAAGAAAGAATGCTGCGGCACTTTTTAATTGTTGGCAATTTACAATCGTGAAGCGAAGTGAAGGAAATGTGCTCTCTGTCAGTTTATTTAAAGGAACTTCTTTACATCGATGTAAAATTCGCTTCTCTTGTTGTGGTGGACGGCATTTTTTCTTTCCTTTGAATTGAATCTTTCGGCTAAGCGCGTTTAGTAATGGCTGAGCTTGGTGGGCAAACTGTGGAAGAAAATTGTTTCTTGTGTGATGTCTGCGGAAAGCGATTTGCTCGGAAAAATGCATTGAAACAGCATTCGATTTGCCACTCGGGAACGAAGCCTCATGCATGTGACAAATGCAGCAAAAAGTTTCTTAGAAAAAGTGACTTAAAAAAGCATTTAGCAATTCACGAGGGAATAAAAGTTCACGTGTGTAAAATATGTCAGAAGGGTTTTATTCGATACTTTGATCTTAAAAGACACATGGCTATTCACACCAAAGAGAAGGCATACAAATGCAGTTTGTGTGAGAAGGCCTTTGCACAAAGTTCACATCGGAGGCTGCATTTGAGGACTCACACGCAAGAGAAGCCTCATTCCTGCGAGTTGTGCAATAAAGCGTTTTCTCGGAAGAATCACTTGCAAACCCATTACCGAATCCACACTGAAGAGAAGCCGTACGTTTGCGAAACGTGCCAGAAAGGGTTTTCCGATAAAAGTAACTTAAGAAGTCATATGTTTATTCATGTGAAAGAAAAGCCCTTTGCGCGCGATGTGTGCGGTAAACAATTTTCTCGCAGAAGTTATTTGTCGCGTCATGAGGAAACTTGCAGCAAATAAAAGCGCAAAAGTGTTTCAACACATTTTCTCACAGTAGACTGTCTCTGTTTTAAAAACGAGATTCTCAGAAAGGTGTACTTTCTTGACAAATATGGAAAGATTAGTTATTGGTATGCATTTTATGTAGTGCATTGTTTGTAAATTTTTGTGAAACGTCCTTATTTTAATATAAATGTTTACCATTTATGTGTGAATATTTATTCCCTTTAGATTTTTGATTATGCAGTAGAGACGGTTAATTGGGTTTTCTTCGGTTCTAGATGGATTAAGCTTATACAATGTGCATCCCTATTTTGTGTAAATCTAAACATTATTGGCAAATATTTACAAATTTTGTTCTGAAACCCAAAAGCAATGATTCAGAATAATATTGCAATATAGTTTCAGCTGTTTTTTATTGAATTGGTATATTCTTCTAATTGATAATAAACATAATAGTTTTAAATATTTATTATAGATAAATATTTCTTAATTTGTATATGTAAGTACATTCCTTTTTATAAATATAATTTTCTTAGTTTCCCTATTCCAGATTAAAATTAGATTTCTTTTACTTAATGCTTGTATTATTATAAAAGGTTTTTAAGGTAAAATTTCATTCATGAAGTTAGTATTATATTTAATTTTTAAAATTTCTTAATTGAAATATCTTTCAAATTACTAGACGACTCTCTTCGGAGAATATTTTGTTATTTTCTGCAGAAAGACTGCACTTTATTGCATCTCGTATTATTTGTGGGGAAATGTAAAAAAATATGTTAAATAAAGACATTAATTATTTTTTCTATTCTGTCTTTTTTTTTAAATGTTTGTTGTAATTTTCATGGAAAAAAGAGTGTTAGAATTAAATTGCGCGCGTGTGTGTGTATAATGCATAGAATTTCAGTTTAAAACAACAGAAATGTTCAGGGCTGAAAACGATACTTTATTGTTGTCTTGTACTCCAAGCAAACTAATTTCGTTATAAGTCCAATTAATTGAGTCTCCTGGTGATAAATGAAATGGGCGTCGAATTGATGCGCTTTGCAATGTAGAAAATAACATTAGGAATAAATTGAAGTGTCCACCAATCCAGAATGAAGTTCCGCGATTATCTCTTTTGCAAAGACATATTGGATAGTCGAACTTTAAGGTGGCATCTGAAATATCGCATCTTCTAACGACGCATCCATTTTCCTACTCAAAAATAAATCACGATCTATTAAATTAAAAATCCCTTTTTTCAGTATGACTATTACAAGTTGTATGACTATTGCAATTTTTTACTTTACCGAATAGTTAAATAAATTAATATTCAAAGATGTTTGTTTAAAATGCAGCCTACTTGGTTGTTTTATGAGATTCCTTTAGGTAGCAGGGACAAGTACAAACTGTCACTCAATTCAAATCGGATAATGTGAAGCAAGATCGCAGTCTTAGAGTTCTCTGCCCAAAGTTAGCTTCTTTATTATGAGAGTGATGGTATTCTCATTTCAAGTAGTCGCACCGATCACCGATACAATGAATGAGTTGCCACTCTGGCATTGCAAAGATCAAGACAAATCCATTTTTTAATCTAATCATTGAATTTTACAGTCCCTTTTCTTTGATAACTGTATCAGCTGTATCAAAAAATAATAATTATAGAAATGTGTAGAGTTCTTGCAGATTACTTAAAAGAAAAACATAATTGTGAACGAGGACAACCTTGGATATAAATATATCAGGTAAATCAAAAACTCCTCAACTCCATTCGAAATAAGTACAGAGAAAATTAAAACGCGTGAAACTTGTACGAAGTTTGGCACGAGCACTGCGAAACCCAATTCAAGCATTCAAAAACGGCTGCAAATCAAGGGTTATGAGTGTAATAATTTGAGACGTATCTGTATTAATTTCTACACCTAAATGTTATTTATCAAATACAAAAAAAATATTAAGATAATTTTTTACAATTAAATAGAATTAGTTATTAATAATTATCATTACTTAATTAATTAATGTTATTAATTTATTATTATTATTAACTTGTTTTCCTCAAATTCAGAAATTATCTCACATTACAAACATTGTCAAAGTCGCCTGATGGCCAAGTGGCTAGCGCCCTGGCGCTCGGTACCACAGACTTTCGGATTCACACCCGGGCGGTGCCATGGATGTTTGTAGTGGTCAGGAATAAACTTTAAACCGTCTCCCCAGTCCGTAGCATATCTTCAAGCTACACTTGCCCCCTCTCCGTGTAGTGCTAAATGAGTAAAAGCGATGTAGTGGTTGCAAACTGTATTGTCACATGACTTAGAACAACATTTTTAAATCAAATCATGTCTACTAATTTTTCTGCACAAAATAGTCAGTTTTGGATAGCTAGTTATAATAGTTGCTTCTTTCAGCATAAGCTAAAGAGGAAAACCTCTGAAATCTTCTATGACAAAAAAGCACGACCCATAAAGGTAAAAAAACTGGACCCTATCTGCCGTAGTATGCATACATTTACTATCTTGCATTTGATATTTTTTTATTATTATTTTAACATACATCCCTAGGGAAAAACTTATTTAAAAAATGGATATTCATTTTCCTTTTATTTACAGAAATTCAGAATTTCTTTAAAAATGGCTCGAAAGTATGATAGAGTGATTCGCTTTGAAGAATATTTCAGGAGTATATTTTTTTTAGTATTTAGCCTGATAAATAATGAAAACATTATATCCACCTACAGCAATTTATTTTCTAATGGGTACAATTCAGGGATTCCTGCTAAGACTCACTCACATTTTGCTCATACTTGTTGAACAATCTGATGCATTCGCATTCCCCCACCCTATTTATTCAGGGATTCCAAGAAAAGAACATACCAACCTACTGATTTATTATAGCCAAACTGCTAAAGTTTCCTATTCGCTAATGCTACTTAAGCATCAGCTCTAATATAATAGTTCGTTGTGTACTTTTTCTTTTTTAGCTTTTCTTTTCTCTCAAATAACTTTCAAGTCTCAATTTTTTGAGACTTGATTTCCATTGATTATAAAATGAAGCCGCATCTATTTTACTGACTCATTCTCACATTTAGTTTGCAAGCTACTCTACATCTTTCTTATCATTCAGTCTGTGTACTCTACTTTAAAAGGATGATGAGTACTCTAACTTGCTTTCTCATTTTTACATTCTTAAATGGTTTGTCTATTGTATTATATTGCAAAGCATTTAAAATTTTTTTCATAAAATGTTTACTGAAAATAATTTATTTCCGTATATTATTTTATTTCTATCTATTAACCAAACTTACTTTCTGTATAGGTTTGTAATTCATATTGAGATTTTTACTATTGTTGCCTCGAAACCCAGGTCCCCGGGCATAGGGGAAGTCAACGCCCTATATTGTAAACATCCTGTCTGTGGGGGTGTCTGGCAGGGGTGAGATGACGGGAAGAAAGAGAAAGGAATGTAAGAAAGGGAGTTGAATAAGTGTAACCCACCTTTTTTCCGCCTACATTGTCTGCTTATACACGTTCACTCGCATCATTCCCAAACAGCTAAGGGGAATCTCGATCCCAGAAAAACCTCGTGTAGTGCTCTGCTGTGGGTTTGGTTTGTCGCTCTAAGGTCATTTTGTGCATACTTTAGGCTAATTAGACCGGGACCTACAGAGAACATATACTACACTTTGATTTTAGCCTATAAGCCGATGACTATTCAACATAGTAGCTGGATTAATAGCCTTACGATATTTTTTTTATTTTATTTTATCTTACGTTTTAAAAGATAATTTTACCTTTTATTTTAAATACAAAGATAAAAACTTTTTTTCAATTATTAAATAAATATTAAATCTTTCAGTTATTTGCTCATCATTCTTGTTCTTTCATCCGTGTGTTCTGAAGATTTCAGTTCCTTTTGGGATGATTTAGATTTTGTTTGGTATTAATCCCAGCAAACACCATGGTTGAATAAAAAAAAATCTCAAACATGTGAGTGAAAAGGGGTTTCATTTTTATTTGTTGTTTCAGTGATATTCAAAAAAGAATAAATTGCAGGATTATTTCATTATTTTCCTGAGTATATTGAATGCATATTTGTATTCACGTGTAAAAAATCGCGTCTCTTCCTCGATGTCTGGATGCACGTGCTCTCGCTTCTGATCCTGAATCCTTGCTTGGTTTGAAATTTTATTTTTCAAAATATAAAAGAAAAAAGGATTAATTTTATCCGTTATTACTTTGATGTTTGTGATAAAGGGAATAAATTGAAGGATCTTTTATTAATAGAGTAAAAGATTGCAGAGGTGTGTTTAATGCATATTTTTATGTCGATATACAAATAACGTCTTTTTTCTCATTATAACAGTTATCTGGATGCTTGAAATCTCTTTTTGATTCTCCTCGATCTCCTGGCAGCCTGATGGCCATTGGATAGCCCACTGGTCTTTGGTACCACAGGCTTCAAGTTCGAATACTGGCGGTGGCATGAATGTTTCGTTAAACTGTAGGTCTCGGTCTAATGAGCCCAAAGCGTGTGCAAAATGAGCGTAGTGCTACAAATAAAACCTCGATCTCCGTGGAAACCCATTGTGGTTAAAGATACATAATGCTTAATTCCTGCGCAGTGAAGAAGCTATTCTGCCGTATTTGTCGGATGTTCGATTACTATAACGCAATTGATTTAAATTGTGATCGAGATCACTAAAACCCGTTCCTAATTAAAACCCTTTTATAGATAAAACATCAATTTCCTTTTTCCAAACTTTAATGTGTCCTTCTATTCTGTCATTTACCTTTCACACCTAATAGGAGGTTCATAGTCCTCGAGTTTTAGAGAACGCCCTCTCTTTTTGGAGTACTCACGAAAAAGCACATCTGTGTATATCGAGGAGAACATAGATGGATGATTCAGGTTTTCAAATATAAGAACGTAAATCTTTTTAATTTGTTAGCAACCTGGCAATTGCAATAATGAAATGAAATGAAGAAAATTCTTCCCTCTGTCTCAAAATTTACATGACGAGATTTAATGGAAATTCTTCGAATTTACAATAAAATCGCGTCTCTTTCTTACTGTGAGTAGATAAACATTTTTTTTCCTTCTAAGTACGACCCTAAGAGCAATAAGTAATGGCTCAGCGTGGTGGACCCACTGTGGAAGAAAACGATTGTTTGTGTGATGTTTACGGCAAGAGATTTTCTCAGCAAAATAAATTGAAACAGCATTCGATTTGCCACTCGGGAACGAAACTTCACGTGTATGACATGTGCAGCAAAAGATTCCTCAGAAAAAGCGAATTAAAAAAACATCTTCTAATTCACGAGGGAATTAAGGCTCACGTGTGTGAAATATGCCAGAAAAATTTCCTTCGAAAGAATGAACTTCGAATTCACATGGTTGTTCACACAAAAAAAAAAAAAGCATATAAATGCGGTATATGTGAAAAATCTTTTGGACAAAGGCCATCTCTGAGGCGACATTTGAGAACGCACACGCAAGAAAAGCCGTATTCTTGTGAGTTGTGCAATAAGGCGTTTTCTCGCAAGCATATTTTGCAAGCCCATTACCGCGTTCACACTGAGGAGAAGCCGTATGTTTGTGAAGTATGTCAGAAAGGGTTTTCACAAAAAACTAATTTAACTACTCATTTGTTTACTCATTCTGAAGAAAAACAATTTGCTTGTTCAGTATGTCGTAAACGATTTTCTTATAAAAGCTCTTTACCACGTCATGAGCGAATTCACAGCAAATAAAGTCATTCATCAAATCTTTTTCTCGAAATAGACTCTTTTAAAATCGAGATTCACAGAAAACTGAACTTTCATGATAAACACGGAAAGATGAATCATTCGTATGCATCTAGAGTATAGTTTTTAAAAATTTTATTGTGAAACTTTATCTTTTAATATAAATATTGCTTTTACCTTTGTATGTATTGCATTTTATTCCTTTTAGACTATTGCATGTATAGTGGACTGCTAATAACAGATAATTAATGTAGTAGTTTTGAAATTTTATATGTATATAATAATGCATTTTAAAGTTGATCTTTTACTTTTAAAAATATGACATTTTGAACCGACTGTTGACGATTATTATTAGATTTTGTTCTCTTAATATATTTATGTATTATTATAGAATGATTATAAATAATAAATTTTTATAGATATATTGTATGCGTAAATTTAGTTTTCTAGCATTCTTGCGAAAAAATGCTTTCAATTATCGGACGACTCTTTTCGGATAATACTTTGAAATGTGTTGTCAAAAAACTGTACTTGAATACAACTCTTGTTCTGATGAAGTTTAAAAATAATTTAAATAAAGAAATTCATTCATTTCTACATTCTGTTATTTCTTTAATAGTTGTAATTTCCTATCTAGCAAATACTGTAACTCGTGTGTGTCGTACGATTGCCGCTTCATAAACGTAATTTACTTCATGTCTGAAATACAAGTTCAATAAAGTGAGTGATTGGATAGACGAAAAATAAACGTTGGTGTCTCATGGGTGCACTTGTAGTATGGGACATAACATTTGGATCACTATAATGGATAATCGAAAAATATAATAGCCAATATAATAAATGCGCCTTGTTTTTTAGAAGGACATTTATCCTAAGAAATTATCGAGCATATATTTAAAAATTTCTAAAAATATTCTCGTGATATGTCCTCAGATCCGCAATGAAGCCTGCAAATACCTGTGTACAATCCAGGTCTTAGAGGTTCTACAAAAATCATCGGCCGGTTTTTGGTGTTGTATCGAATGCCTTCCGCTGTCTGAAAAAGGTTCGAAGGTTCCATGAGTGTCATGACCAAACTGAGTAACTTTGTTTGGTTTTTAATTTTGGATTATTTCCATTATCTTTGAGTTCTATTTTAAGTTTTTCCTTCATTCTTTTTTTTTTTTTTTTTCAAAAATGAATTTGCCTCTCTTGTATGCTATGCTTGCGCAATATACAAACATGGGCTACCAATAATAATTTATTTTTATTAAATTATAAATTACATTCTTAGATCAAGAATTTAGCTGAAGTATGTTATTGAATGATGAAAAATAAACGTTGGTGTCTCATAAATGCGCTTGTAGTACGGAACATAACATTCGAAATAATTCAAATCAAACCCAGAGTGAAATTCGGCGATTGTCACACTTAAATTGGCGCAAAATTCGGCAGTTGTCAAAGACATGGAGGGCATTTGAACTTTAAGAAGGAATTTGAATTATCGTGTATCTTCGTCGCTTTCATTTTCCCGAGAACTTGTCACCTAAAAATAAATAATGATCCGTTTAACTAAATTCCCTTTTAACATGGATATTACAATTTAATTAAAAAAGAACTTAAACTAAAATGCAAAATTCTTTAACTTCTATGAGACTCCCAGGGGTCATAACTGCAATCGAATACACGAGATATAAGTGAAACTCGTAGCGTTCTCTGCTGAAATTGACCTCATTTTTGGTCACGGCAGAAAACATTTAAATAACTGGTAATTGATTCTTTCCGCTAAAGAAGTGACAAGAATCTACGATGTAGTCAAAGAATAACTAATTCTACGTTGCAAGAATTGAGCGTCTGATGGCAGTGGTCTCATGTTTGTAGTGCTTCGGAATCCACTTTTAAGCCGTAGATCCTCGTCACATATGACTTTAAAGAGACGCAGAGCCCAATCAGACTTCTCATCCACATCATTCCGAAACTGTAAAGGGGGCAACTCAGCACTAGGCAGAGTGATATGGTGTGGTGTTGTAGTAGTTGAAAGAATTGAGAAAGGAGACACAAGGAACAGTAAAAAAAAAACAAACCCAACATGTTTTCTGCTGAATCTTGCAGTGATAGTGTGCACGGATCATTCGCATTGCAATTTCAGCAACTGGCGCACAGGAAGATAAGTGCATCTGTTGCAATTTCAGTGAAGAAAGTATTACAACAAACATTGAAGAAAATAACAGAATGGGAAAATGAATAAATATCTTTATTTAAAATATTATTTCATCTTCATTACAAATAATACAATTGTCTCGAAATACAATCTTTCTGCACACTATTGTAAAACATTCTCTGCAAAGAGTTGTCATGAGTACGATTTTGTTTTCTTACAAACATTTAAAAAAATAATATTCAATTATATTTATCACATATTATACGATATAACAAACATTCTATAAGAACACAATAAAATTTATTTTAAAAATCGTGAATAGTAAATTTCAGAATATTATAAATATAAAAAATGAAGCTAAAAATTTAAAAATACACTTAAACACATTTACAAAAAAATCCTTTAAATCTCATATAATGATTATTAGAGCAATATATCAATAAAAATTGCTATAAATTATATTGCAATATCATTCTGAAAAAATTTCACAAATTCAATTTAATTTACACAGAAGAGGTTGCACACTGTTTATTCTTAATCAAAATACTTTACAGAACCTAAAATACTTTCTCTCCAACATATTCTGCAGTATGAAGTGAAATTTAAACTTAATACATAAAAGATAAAAATTAACACTTATGATTAAAGGATGTTGTTTTGCAATAAAATATTAAAAACTATACTTAATATGAAGTGCACAGGAATAATTCTTTTTTTCCGTGTTTGTCACGAAAGTACAATCTTTTAGAAATTTCGTTTTGTTCTTAAAAAGTGAGATTTTATTTTGAGATAAAGGACGGCAGAAAACTTTTCGCGTGTTTACTTTGTATGAGTTTTCTTATGACGCAATAAATAAGCTTTTTGCGAAAACCCTTTTAGGCATACATCACACTCGAAGGGCTTTTCTTCGGAATGAGTAAACAAATGAGCAGTTAAATTACCTTTTTGTGAAAATCCTTTCTGGCATGTTTCGCACACGTATGGCTTTTTTTTGGTGTGTGTACCCATATGAACTCTTAAACAACTTTTTGTGAAAACCCCTTCTGGCATGTTTCGCACATGTACGGCTTCTCTCAAGTGTGGACGCGGTAATGCTTTTGTAAAGTTCCCTTTTCAGAAAACGCTTTGTGCACTGCTCACACGAATGAGGCTTCTCTTGTGTGTGAGTTCTCAAATGCAGTTTCAAAGTTGAACTTAGTCCAAATGCTTTTTCACAAATACTGCATTTGTGCAACTTTTGTTTGGTGTGAACGACCATATGGATTCGAAGTTCATTCTTTCGAACGAAATTTTTTTGGCATATTTCACACACATGAGCCTTAATTCCCTCGTGAATTAGGAAATGTGTTTTTAAGACGCTTTTTTTAAGAAATCTTTTGTCGCACATGTCGCACGCATGAGGCTTTGCTTCGGAATGGCAAATCGAATGCTGTCTCAATTTATTTTTCTGAGAAAATCTCTTGCCGCAAACATGGCACAAAAAATCGTTTTTCCACAGTGGGTCCAACAGGCTGAGCCATTATTTATTGCGTTTAGGGTGGTACTTAAAAGGAAAAAACCATTTATCGAATTACAACGAGGACGACAAGTAATATAGGTTCAAATAATTTCTATTAATTTTGAAATTTTCTTCAGTTCATTTCATTATTGTAAATGCCAGATTGCCAACAAACATAAAAAGCTTAACTATCTTATATTTGAAAACGTGCTTCATCCATTCATGACTATTTTAATTTGGTTTGGCTTGTCGCTTCACGGTCATCTTCTGTCTCACGAGGCTTAACAGACCGGGACCTACAGTGTAAAGTGTATTCCGAATCACTACAAACATTCATGGCATCGCCTGGACTCGAATCGAAACCAGATCACATTTTCAATCACTTGTGTTAACGGAACAAGTGTGCCACGAATGCTTCTTGTCAAAACGGAGGAGAGGCACTATAAATCTGTGGGCCGGAGAAATTTCCTGTTGAGATTGAGGGTGTCAGAGGAGAGTGCATGCATCCAAATGATACTACAAAGAAAAAAAAATGCGGATTTTACATAGGTATAAAAAATATCATTATATACCTTTAATTCACTAATGCATAATTATAATACATGTATGAATAAACAACAAAAATTTAATATTTGGTAAAATATAATTACCACTATGAAACATTAATGTTAATTACATTAATTAATGCCATTACTAAAATAATTGGGAGTTAAGTATTGGGTTCCCCTATTTTTCTCCCCATTGAATTTAGTGAACTTTTAGCAATATTTGCTTTTTTATTAATCAGAATTTACATTTTTAAGCCAAATTAATAAACAACATTGTAATATAGATTAAGAAACAGCACAATATTATTATTATATATATATATATATATATATATATATATATGCAATGCAATGATTTCAATCTAGGTTTCTTTGCATTTGCATATTTTATTTTCTAATAATTTAAACTATGGACATATGTGCTGATTATACCATTTAATCCACAATGCTTTGCCGCTTATACAACACACTGACCCAATTTCTAAAATGTTTACACTGTCACAAATAGCTCACACAACTTTGGTAAACATGCCAAACTCTTCATCAGGTAAACATGCAAAAATTCTTCATTATTTACTTTTAAAATGTAAATTGCTTAATGGGTAAGAAAGATGTTAAGTATTTATAGGCCAATATTTATCACATATAATTCTCATATAGGAGACTTTGCTTCAGGCCAGGTTCTAGATCTCTCACTAGTCCAAAATATTATTTCGAAAAGAAAGAGAAAAAAAATGTCTTAGATAACAAACATAAATATATGTATCCCATTAGGACAGCAATTTTAGTAAAATAACACATTTCACTCAAAACCTTAAGAACTATTCAAGCCACCATCATAGCACTACATCTACAAAAAATCTGTTACTATCCACTTATACTGAATGACCCAAAACAAACATTTTTCACATAATAAATTGCTTACATATTATAACAATTATAATACTTCTTAATGGAACCTTATTTATCACCACAGACTCCGACACTGTACTATAGCAAATTCCTTGGGAATTCAACTTAATATTTTTATCAACACTAATTGCTGCTCTGTCGACACCAGATTCGGCTCTCTGACACTCTATACTATGGACATTGTTCTAATAAAAAACTTTTTTTTATTACAATTAAGAGTCCATCCTTTCCTTAATCTTTTGCTTAGATTTGAATTCACTATCCATAGAATTATTACTCCCAATTATCCAGCATGCCAAATTCACATTAATTAAAACTTGCAAGTTGCAAGCCTATAAATTTTGACAAGTAGAGAGTTAGAAAACTCCATTAAAGAAGGCATTGACAATATACACATTATAATATGACTTTACATTATATGCACAAGCTGTTTGGATTATGTGTTTTCATAACATTTATGAACAGAAAATTAAAACAGATAAAAGTCACACTTTTCCAAAACATCCCAAATAAAATTATTTATCAATAAATTATTGTATCTTAGGCAAATTTGGCAGTTCATAAAATACCCTCAGGACATACAGAATTATTTAAATTACAATAAAATTTTAGAAAGAGAAATTAAAATAGAAATGATCAACACACATAAATAATAAATGTACCCTATTAGGACAGCAATTTTAGTAAAATAACACATTTCACTGAAAATCTAAGAACTATTCAAGCCACCATCATAGCACTACATCTACAAAACTCTGTTTACTATCCACTTACATCACAACCACAAAAAATGGATGCTTACACTTCATAGCAATTATAATACTTTCTTGACTGAGACCTTATTTATCACCACAGACAATGTACCAAACCAAACTCCTTAGGAATTCAACTTAATAATTTTATTTATCAATACAATTTCCTAATTGCTGCTCTGCCTGCACCAGATTTGGATCTCTGACAACCTACTCTATGGACATTTTCTTTTTAATTACAAACCAGAATCTATTTCTGCCCTTACATCTGACCTTAATCTTGTTTTGTTTCAAATTTTACTTCATTATTCACAGAACTAATAGTCCAAAATATCACATTTCAAACTGGACAAAATTTTCACATTACTTAAAAATTCTAAATTACACTTAGTAAACTTGACATAAACATAGAGCTAGAAATCTCTCAATCTATCTCTGCCCTTACATCTTGTTTTGTTTCAAATTTCACTTCATTATTCATAGAACTAATTGTCCAAAATACCACGTTCCAAATTGGACAAAATTTTCACATCAATTAAAAATTGCAAATTACACTCTTAGTAAGTTTGACATAAACATAGAGCTAGAAAACTCTATTAAACATGTCACTGAAACTATAATATCACTTCACATTATATGTACAAACTGTTTTGATTAGGTGTTTTCATACCACTTATAAACACAAAAATTAAATAGATAAGAAATCACACCTTTCTACAAACATGAGAAATAAATGTACTGTAAGAAAAAGTCTTGGGCAAATAACTTGAGGACAAGCAGAATTAATTAAATTACAATAAAATTTTACAAACTGAAATAAAAACAGAAATGAATATATAGAATAATTATTACAGTACTATTTCTAATAATGAGAATTTTCTTTGGAAAACAATTATAAGTATAAAAAACAATAGCAAAATATTCCATTGCAGAAAAAAAAAACAATACCCCTCGTTACAACCATCCAGATATAGCCACAACACATGCAAAACACTACCAAACTCAATTTAAAATCTGAAGACATTAGTCACCCTGCCACTGAGCAACTACTTACTAAAATTATTTACAAATATGCCACTTCTAATAGTCATTCTTCTCACAATTCCGTAAATCAAATCACACCCTTTGATATGGATAGCATATGGAATTGATAATATCACAAAGGAAATGATAAAATATCTTCCTTATATTTAGCCACTTCACTATAATTTCTAAAATATATAAATACTTCATTCTAATTCATGTAAATAAAAATATTAACACTTCAACATTATATAATTTGATAGCACTAAACAATTATCTACAACACATAAATTACTTAGAGCAGATTAAAATTTTAGAAAGAGAAATTAAAATAGAAATGATTAACACACATAAATAATAAATGTACCCTATTAGCACAGCAATTTTAGTAAAATAGCACATTTCACTGAAAATCTAAGAACTATTCAAGCCACCATCATAGCACTACATCTACAAAACTCTGTTACTATCCACTTACATCACAACCACAAAGAAATGAATGCTTACACTTCATAACAATTATAATACTTTCTTGACTGAGACCTTATTTATCACCACACACAATAACGCACCAGACCAAATTCCTTAGGAATTCAACTTAATAATTTTATTTATCAATACAATTTCCTAATTGCTGCTCTGCCTGCACCAGATTTGGATCTCTGACAACCTACTCTATAGGTATTTTCTTTTTTTATTACAAACCAGAATCTATATCTGCCCTTACATCTGACCTTAATCTTGTTTTGTTTCAAATTTTACTTCATTATTCACAGAACTAATAGTCCAAAATACCACATTTCAAATTGGACAAAATTTTCACATTAGTTAAAAATTGCAAATTACACTCTTAGTAAAATTTGTCATAAACATAGAGCTAGAAATCTCTCAATCTAACTCTGCCCTTACATCTTGTTTTGTTTCAAATTTTACTTCATTATTCATAGAACTAATAGTCCAAAATACCACGTTCCAAATTGAACTAAATTTTCACATCAATTAAAAAATGCAAATTACACTCTTAGTAAATTTGACATAAACATAGAGCTAGAAAACTCTATTAAATATGTCACTGAAACTATAATATCACTTCACATTATATGTACAAACTGTTTTAATTAGGTGTTTTCATACCACTTATAAACACAAATTAAATAGATAAGAAATCAACCTTTCTACAAACATGAGAAATAAATGTACTGTAAGAAAAAGTCTTGGGCAAATAACTTGAGGACAAGCAGAATTAATTAAATTACAATAAAATTTACACAAACTGAAATAAAAACAGAAATGAATATATAGAATAATTATTACAGTACTATTTCTCCTAATGAGAATTTTCTTTGGAAAACAATTATAAAAACAATAGCAAAATATTCCATTGCAGAAAAAAAAACAATACCCCTCGTTACACCCATCCAGATATAGCCAAAACACTACCAAATTAAAACCTGAAGACATTAGTCACCCTGCCACTGAGCAACTAATTACTAAAATTATTTACAAATATGCCACTTCTAATAGTCATTCCTCTCACAATTCTGCAATTCAAGTCACACCCTCTGAGATTCTTCCAATTCATTAAAAACTTCAGCACATGGAATTGACAACAACACAAAAGAAATGATAAAATATCTTCCTTACATTTAGTATTTTTACTATAATTTCTAAAATATATAAATACTTTATTCTAATTCATGTCAATAAAATTATTAACACTTCAACATTATACAATTTGATAGCACTAAACAATTATCTACAACACATCAATTACTTAGAGCAGTAGACTGCATATCAGGCAGCTTCAGTAATAGGCATACCACAACTTCACTGTTTCTTTTGATGTTACCAAATCAATTGACAAAGTTTGGATCCATTCACTTATTTAAAAATTTATGTCATACTTTCCGAATGATGCCATTAATATTCTTCTGCCCTATCTCTGAAATAGGTTTCCTTTGCCATTATTATTAATGTTGATTTTTCTTTTCCACATTTCATTACTCCTGGTTTACCACAAGGATTACATCTCAGTTTAATTTTGCACAACATAAACATTAGTGACATTCAAAATTATATTCATACCAACAAATTTATTTACGCAGATTTACAGTCATTTTTAAGTAAGACTCTACATCCCAAACAACCCGAGAACACATTCAAAATTACATTATACAGCCTGAAATTACATTAAATTCCTGGTTGGCATAATATAAGCATTAAAATTAATATTAATAAGTGGGTAGTTTGGTTCAAAGCAAAGTTTGCTTTACATGTTACACTATACACAAACATTAGATAGAATTACATAAAATACTTTTGTGTCAATCTCAACAAATACTAACATGATCCCAATATGTTGTAAACAAAACTAAAATTTCAAACAACCACAATATTTCTTTATTTTTTACTTACCAAATATCTCCTAGATTTAGATAATAAAATATTTATAAAATACTTCTTAAATCAATTATTTCATATGCTGTACTGATTGAGCCTTTGCAGAAAAATGACACTTTCGAAAAAGACGCTTTCCACAAACAAAAGCTGCACTAAAGCTTATCAGATAACCTCAGTATGTTAGAAACGATCAAATTTCAAAATAAATACACATTACACATATTGAATATTACTTTAAACAATTAGTAGAAATTTTAAAAAAAATTAATAATATTCTAATCTGAACAATTTAACTAATACTTTTTTTTCATGCTGTTTTACAACTCTTTGTAATATTTTTGCAAACTTTTTTCCTCTCACACACATAATTTTTAAAAACTTTATTTCTGTTCTGATTTTTTTTAAAAATTGTGTAGGATTTTAGAGGTATAATTTACACTAACTGAACATTAGCCATGCTGTACACCTATTTCCTTTTGTACAAGAAATATATATATTTGTACTTTTATAATTAACACAAAAAAATTTCCTCAATCTTATACATGTTTTTCTAATCTTTTATTTTTTTACTTAATGTTACTATTTTAGTCATAAAAAAAGATGTTCAAGAGCCATATTAAACACTATATTCTTCTATTATAATTTGTAGTTATACAATTTGTTGCCCATATTCTTAAAACATTTTCACTTGCACACAAATTCTCCTTTTCTACATGTTTTATCAAATGTTTCAGTTTTCAAACTATATCTCAGCTTAATTTTCACAATTTTATTTACAATAAATATTCTTAGCACAAAATTCTTCCTTTTTCAAAAATTTTTCTTGGAAATTCTTGCATGTTGTTCACAAATATGTAAAAATTATACAAATGTCTTATATTATGCAATATTTTATTAAGTATACAAAATTATGCAACATGTAAAAACTCTTACAATTTGTTTCACATTTCCTAAATTTTTTAAATATTCACTCCCACACAATTATTACTTTATTTTATATTTTACATTTCTTTACTCTGTATGAGTATTAACTTTGACATTTAAATTTACACATTTTTTTTCTCCTTTTCTATTTTTAATTTTGCTCTTTTTTTTTGACAATTCCAACACATGCTTACATCAGTTAAGGAACATCTAATAAATCTATAATTGACTAGTATTAACAATATACTTCAATATATAAAGTTCAATAATAATACAAGTTATAAAGTTCAACAGGAAAAATAAATAGCTATAATTGCCATGAAAAAAAAGTTAAACAAAACCTGTTGGGTTTCTTAATATTGAATTATTTTAATTAATAGTGAATTATTTAATAAACCAAGCAAAATGTTTTCAATTAAAAAGATTAGTACAAATCATGGATCAGTGAAGAATATATATGAACTTCATAAAATTTATCTTTGCAAATAACTTAGTGTTCTGTAAATAAAATGATCGTGAACATCATGCTTACCTGACAAGTGGCTTTAATTCCTAATATCGAAGGAAAAAATAAATAAAGCATTAAAATGTGCTACTTTAACCATGTTAGAAAAATAAATAACATTTCAATAGTATAATCTTAAAATTTAAATTATGCATTTCATAATAAGCATGACTTGAAACACTTGAATCGAAGCAGTATATGGGGATGCGAAGCAACAAGGCAATCCCCTAAGCATGACTTGACTTAACTTGGCGCTTTGTGATAGGGACGTCTTGGACGAGGAATTGTGCACCCTACGCTTAGGGAAAATAGGGAATTTTGTAGGCAGAATGGTGTGCACCGTTCCTCCCTGAGAAAGCACTGATTCCTCCCCGCACATTTCGAAGAATTGGTTACTCTGAAGATTTAAGAGGAACGCTCTCTGCACACTAGTCCTGCTACCCTGTTTTTGAGGAGAAAATATCTCGAAAAGATGAATTCTCACAGAAATATCTTAGATGTAAATTTCAAAGAAAGTTTCTGTTAGTAAAATAAGGCAGATTTTATGTTATAAATACATTGAAATTATATATTCCTACGAAATTTATACCACCAAAATAAATTTATATATGTTGAATGATGCAGTGGAGTTAAAAAAAATAGATAATAGATAGATAATGCATTGGCTTTAAATTATAAATGAATTCCTCAGTAACATTTATGATCCTTTTTACTTTAATTATAATTCGTGTGTGTTTATAGTTAATATTTAAAAAGAATTGCAAGCTTTTAAAATTCCATATTTTCACATGGTGATGCAGTTTACCGAACAATATATTTATGCCTCATTGACAAGGTGTGACGTCTGGAGGAAAGCATTGTGGTCAAGAGTCTCGAATTGAAAGCTCTTTTGATTATAGGCAATGCACCCGATCATCCAATCTCAGAGCATCCAAACACGCAATTTTGTTTTCTGCCGCTAGTACTAATACAGGCATTAGATCAAAGTACAATTGCGACATCTAAAAAAAAAAAAGCCACGTAAAGCTATTCAATCCGTTTTGGACAGAGAGAAGGATGGAACACCAACAGTCATTGATGCGTGGAAGAAATTTTCAATCACGGCTTGCATCAATCAAACTGAATAAGAGCTAGCTGATTTACTACCATACGATTTGAATACACGTTGGAAAGATGTTTGGTCAGAATGCGTTAAAAAAACAGAGATCCCGTCCTTCCTAAAAAGACCGAATTTGGTGCTCATAAATGAGTGACATATTCTTTTCCTTTTCAAATGACGATTTACTTTGCGTCATCCATGCAATCTTTATGAAATAAAATGCTTAAGATCCTAACATGAAAACTCACGGATTTTTCTTTTTTATTTGTTTTGCTGATTTCTTGGGACTGGAACCAAGCTATTTTTCATGGATGCAAGATATATGTATGCACAAATTTTTCGTACACGTATTCGTCGGGAACATATATATATATATATATACACTGAAGTGACTAAAGTCATGGGATACCTCTTAATATCGTGTCGGCCCTCCTTTCGCCCTGCAAAAGTGCAGCAACTCTCGACGTGGCATGGACTCAACAAGTCGTTGGAAGTCTTCTGCAGAATATTGAGCCATGCTGTCTCGATAGACGTCCATAATTGGGAAAGCGTTGATGGTGCAGGATTTTGGGCACGAACAGACCTCTCGATGATGTCACATAAATGCTCGATGGGATTCATGTCGGGCGATCTAGCTGGCCAGATCATTCGTTGGAATTGTCCAGAATGTTCTTCAAACCAATGCGAACAATTGTGGCCCGGTGACATGGCGCATTGTCATCCATAAAAATCCCAATGTTGTTTGGGTACATGAAGTCCATGAATAGCTGCAAGTGATCTCCAAGTAGCTGAACATAAGCATTTCCAGTCAATGTTCGGTCCAGTCGCACCAGAGGACCAAGTTCATACCATGAAAAAAAACAGCCCACACCATTACGGAGCGACCACCAGCTTGAACAGTGCCTTGCTGACAGTTTGGGTCCATGGCTTCGTGGGGTCTGCGCCACACTCGAACCCTACCATCAGCTCTTACCAACTGAAATTGTGACTCATCGGACCAGGCCACGGTTTTCCATTCATCTAGGGACCAACCGATATGCTCACGTGCCCACGAGAGTCGCTGCAAGCGATGTCGTTCTGCCAGTAAAGGCACTCGAGTCGGTCTTCTGCTGGAATAGCCCAAGAAAGCCAAATTTCTCCGCACAGTTCTAACAGACAAGTCCCTTGTATGTCCCACATTGATTTCTGCGGTTATTTGACGCAGTGTTGCTTGTCTGTTAGAATTTACGACTCTTTGCAGACGTCGCCGGTCTCGGTCGTTAAGTGCAGGCGGTCGACCACTGCGCTGTCCATGGTGGGATGTTATGCCTGAAATTTCATACTCGGCACACTCTTGACACAGTGGATCTGGGAATGTTGAATTCCTAACGATTTCCGAAATGGCATGACCCATGCGTCTAGCTCCAACTAACATTCCGCGTTCAAAGTCTGTTAATTCCCGTCGTGTGGTCATCATCACATCAAAACCTCTTCACATGAATAACTTGAACAGAAATGAAAGCTCTGCGAAAGCACTGCGCATTTATAGCTGTTCTACGCGATGATACTGCCATCTGAAAATTTGCTGTTAGAAGAGAGCTTAAGCTGTAGATAGTTTTGACAACAATGCAGATTTTACCATAATTAATATCACAGATAGAATTATAGCACTTAATTTTAGCACAGATATTGACTCTTGCGCTGAGCCGCCGTTAATTGAATTCGATTCTGAATACACGAGACAAAGCATACTTGAATGGAATGAAACATTTGCTGTTGTTTTTTCTGTTATGCAGCATTCCACTATAGAAACTAAAAAATTTCTTTATTGAAAACTTCTCCCATGTTTTACTGTTAATTAGAACATTTATTATATTAAAACAGTCGGACATGTCGGAATAAAAAAATTCCAATCAGCACAGAAATGTCTTTTGAAGAATGATATATTTTTAATTAAGTTTTGTGAAAAAAGTGAACATGGTTTAAATGTCCATCTTTTTGTACATCATGAATCAATTCATTTCGGCAACGTGCGACGTCTACAAGGAATGCGCATTCCTCACGGACACTCGTCTGTTTCATGGTTTCCCTTTGTGACCATAAAACCTGCAATGTTTACTTTTAAATCATGAAATAATTTGTTTCCCAACTTGAAGCTGTCTATATTCGCTGAAGAACACAGACCAGGGAATGATAAAATACCCCCCCCCCTCCTAATCAATTTTAAAGAATGAGATTTTGAAGAAGCACACACGAAGAAAAAAAAAATTAGTTATAAATGAACAGCAAACACAGTAGCACTGTGTCCCATACATTTCAACTGTTTTAAACAGAATTCTGTAAACTTTTACACGGTTACGCTACATGAAGCAGCTGTAAATTTGTATGAATACCATTTTACCACCATAAATAATTGAAAAACTGTAAAAGTCAAAATCAAAAATGCTTTTTATATCAATGATTAAATATCTTTCATATTCGATTACAAATAAAAGTTCTATTGAAATTTTACACTCAAACTATCACCTAAAAACAACATTCTGCAAATTAGAAAATGTCTTCAAACATGACTGGTCCCGTATATGATACAAATCTGTTACGGAATTAACATAAATCTTTATTATATTCTGTTTCTGTAAAATATCCATATTAAAATACTACATCATCACTTAAATAAAACACAATTATACTTAAAAACATACTTATTTCACATTTAAAAAAAGCGAAGTATAAAAAAAGCTATATGCTAAAATTAGATACTCTATATTATGAAAAGAAAGTTTAAATTAATGCACATACACAATAAATAAACATTTTAAATACATATTGTAATATTCATTATAGCAATACATATGAATGCAATAAAAAGTCTTATTTAGCATAAATTCATTCCAGCTAAATATACACACATCTGTTCATTACTTGCCTAATTTTTGTACTATTTATATGGATTCTTTCGCTAATCTAAACCGATATTTCCGCTCAATATTCAATAGTACCGGAAGAAAATATTCAATAGTACCTGAATAAAAGGAAGAAACTATTTCATGTAAATTTAAAAATCCATCACATGTCACCTGAATAAAAAGTAATATTCATTTTATTTTTTTGATGTTTCATAGTAAAATTTTAAAAATAATAAATTAAATGTCAAATGCATGCATTGCATAAATCCTTCCATCTTTTGAAATGAAGCTGGGTTCGTAAATGCCTTTAAATACAATAAAAACAACATTACTCTAAAAACTTGACATTTTTATCTTTGTCGCGATAAATGACCTGACAACAAGTTGCATTTGAGGCAAATTTCCTTCAGTTCAGTCGTTTTTCATTTTCTTAACTGTAAAATAGCAATAAATTAAAAAAAAAAACGCCCTTAGTTTCCTTTAAATACAGTCGTTTATATTTATAAAAGTTAATTCTTAACTGAAATATAAATTTTGTGTTGAGATAAATTCCAAGTAAAATCTAAATCTCCCAAAAATGGGATGAAAGTTTCGAGGGATTTTTACCTCTGATGTGGCATGAAATTTAAGTAACAGAACAGAGGGAACTCATAGTGACTTGCCTTCTAATCAGTTGTGAAAAAATGTTTAATTTTTTTTTTTTTTTTTAATTTCTAATGGCAGATTACAAGTAACAAATAAAATAAAAAGAAAACATGGAATTCTTAAAAATTAACAGCAACGAGAAACTAAGTTGGTTTGTCGCTCTACGGCCATTTTGTGCACACGTTAGACTAATTAGACCGGAACCCACAGTTTAAATTTGAATTCCGAACCACTAACAAACAACCATGACACAGACAGAATTCGAAACTGAAGACTATGGTACCAAATAACAGAGCGCTAGCCAATTGGCCAACAGGACGCGAAGGAAATTCTAGTGGCATGTTTAGCACATAAGGCATGTCTAGGACATCCTTCCTGTAACGACCATACACAGTAGAGCAAGGATGGGCAAACATTTTCGGTCGCGGGCTAAAAATCGAAAAAAATAAAGTTTGGCGGGCCAAGATAAATTTTTCCAAAATTTTAAAAACAATATACAATTTAAATAAATGCTTAATGAGATGAATGAAATTGCGATTTCATTTTTAAAAGTTCCTTATATTGAGGTTCGAAGTGAGATGTACTGATTCTAAGGAACGAGGTTAAATGCTCATCTGTCCGTCTACTTCTGAAATAATTCTTTCTAAAGTTCACAGTTAAAAACACTTGCTCACATATATAAGATGGAGCAAACATAGCACTGATTTTCTGGGCGTGAGATATTGAATTTGGGAAACTTACTTTCGATAATGATTTGTAAAGCGCCAATCTACAGCTATAAATAGTAAAAAACTTCCGCTTTTAATACTTTACCGATTGAAAGCTATCTGTGCTTGCTATTTTCGTCCATTTATGTTTTGTAGAACAAAAATATAGAAAGTAAAAAGATCATCAATCCTTTGAAAAAAAGGAGGAAAAAATAATATTTCATCAAAGTAGAAAAGGAGATGGATATATAATATATAAATATATATTTATTTTAATTTGCCTCGGACCGACAAATTAAAATTCTATCCGTGGGCCGGATAGAACCTTCCGGCGGGCCGTAGTTTGCCCATCCCTGCAGTAGAGGAAACAAGTGCAGGGTAGACAGGAAGGAGGGATGAATCCATGTCCTCTCCCTGATTACAGAGCATGCATTTTGTGCGTTCAAAGACTCTCATTCGGAAAAGGTGATTGGCCAAACAATCATGTTCCATCAGGAATCTGAAAGGGGCAACAGCTTTACACCTGGGCTGATCAGGGACGTTTAGAATAAAGTTAAACCAGCTTTTAGATGAGTTGCCTTCACGGAAATTATCAGATAGAGAGTTCGGAAAAAGTCTCGGATCATCAGTTTCATCGAGTGAAAAGAGTTGTCTTTGCAAAATGTTTGGTTGATGGTTATTCTTTCTTGGCAAGAGAATCCGCCTTCTCATTATCCAGGATCAAACAACCGTCTGGGAACCAACGCAGAACGATATCGTTGCCCTTTGAGGCGAGGTCTTCAAGAGAAGAGATGCAATTTTAGATGGAAGTAGACTGAGGTGCGAGGGAGGAATTGATTGCCAAAAGGTCTGCCTTAAGTCAGATAGGATGACTGCTCTAGAAAATTGTTCTGTTCGGCATTGCAATTGAGTTGAGTTAGGGCAATACGTAAAGCTTCGACTTCACCGTCGTAAGCAGATGCAAAACGGCCGACAGGGGGCAAAAAAAAAAAAAACAGGTCGCAGAAAATCCTCTTAATATTTAATGTTTGGAAATACAAAATTGATATTTTGAGTATTAGAAACAACGTTAATACTCTCTATGAAAATTTATGATAGAAGATTAAAATCTTTCACGGCGATTTATTTACGAATATTCGTCAATTACCCAAATCATATTTTGCATCAAAGTAAGTTTTAGGAGTGAAATTCTACAAGAATATAGCCATTGATTTTTACATTCGACATTACTACTACTACTATTAGAAAAAGATGTTTGATTATGTTGGATATAAAAAAAAATAAATCTGTAATGTCGGTTGGATGGGAATAATAATATATTATATTCCTTCCTGTATCTACTAAAATAGTAAAGGGAAGCCATTTTTATATCATTATTAAGAAAAGGCATTATTTACACTCATATAAATTTTCTGTCTAATAATAAATAGTTCTTTAGTTATTTTTCAAGTGTTAAAAATGATAACAATTAAATAAAAAGGTTTTACTCTTATTTTTGGAAAAGAAATTCTATTCCAGTATAATTTTAGCTCAGATTGATATCAAATAAAATCAAAATTCCCTCAAAAAGTATTCGAAATTTTCAGACTTTGAGTTTCTTATTATGAAGTGTAAGTAACTGAACAGAAAAGGTAAAATTGTATTTCATAAATAAAAAAGAAAATTTTAATATTTGTCTGATAAGTATCCATGCTAAAATATCCTTTAAAACAATTTAATATAAAATATTTTATTTGAAGTTTTATAATTTAGGTCTGCCTGCATTAATCCAGATCATATTAAAAAAATAACTTCAACATAGAATCTAAGCTTAACATGCGGTGAAACACTGAAAGCTTCTGCAATTTGGAAATCTCTAATGCCAGGTTACAAGTTAATCTTTACTCACTGAGTAAAATTGGGCGAACGTTTTAGTAAACATTAGCATACTTTATTCCTCAGTTTATTTATTTATTAGCGTTTATTATTTAATGGATATTTTATTATAGTTTATAGTATTTTTTATTAGCGTTTACGTTATTTTGGTTTTTTTTTCGCTGAGTAAAGCGGGCGTACGTTTTAAAAAGCATTCTTCTTCAATGGCGCAACATCCCCATGGTGGGCCATGGTTGTCTGTCTTCTGGTAGATTCCGAAATGCGAGATGTTTTTCTTTTTACGAGGTAGAGTTGTCAGTCTTACGCCTACCAGGATCTACGGTTTAAAATGGATTTTTGAACCATAACAAACATCCATGGCACCACAGGGACTCGAACCTGCACCGAGAACTAGCCATTCGGCCATCAGGCTCCTTAGTAAACATTAGCGTGCTTTTTATTTTCTTTGAAAAAGATCCCCCGTGTGTTCGTGTTAGAATTTCCCAAATTTAGCTCATGTTGTTGTAAATACATGTTGTAAAGTCGACTAAAATGGCTAATCATTTGCCGGGTGTTTAACCGAGTGGGGGGAAAAGTCAGACTTCTCCCTAAGGGTGTCCCATGTTTTTGTGCCGCAAGGTCAAGTGCAAAAAAGAAGATGTATTTTTAACCTTTATCATGACTCTTTCAAATAAATTTTTCAAAATTGGTTGTTGGTATCGATACCCTGAACATGGTATAAAAGTTAATTAATAGCTAAGATTATCACTTGTAGTATTTTCGTTACATTTGTTCCAATAATCATTTAAATGTTTAATGCAGATGATTTTATATATAAACAAGTAATATAAAAAAAAAATTTTTAAAGTCAAATCCTTCTTTTTTTACTCACTATATTGCAGGAAGTCCTTTATAAATAATTTTCATTCATTTTTTAAGTTTATCTGGCGCCATCTATTGGTAGATACATGCAACTTAAATTTAAAAAAAAACTAAAATTAATTAATTAAATTTAATGACTGAATTAATTAATTTTAATAATGTATGTTAATACTTGCTTATTTGTACAGTTTGTTAATACTTTTTTAGCTGTATGTTAATACAGTTTGAAAAAATCAAGTGTCATCCACTACAAGTCAAAAAAAAAAAAATGTATTTGAACTTGAGTGGATGAATAAAAAGTGTTTTATGAACTATTGAAAATTTGAACAAGATATATATAAGGGAGAGTGTGAGCTAATAGAAGGAATTTAATAATAATAATATAAAAAAGAACAGCAATCTCGAATTACAGCAAAATAATAAAAGCAAATACATACAATAAAAATAATAAAAGCAAATATATTAGACTATATTTAAAATTTAATTAAAAACTTTTTGATCATTTAAAATTAAAAAATATAGAATACATTAACAAGTATGCTCAAACACGATAGTTTCAAATTTCAAACGTAAAAAAAAGAAAGAATAATATCCAGAAAAATAAGCTAAATTAAAATCAGACGATATTTTACATTATTTCCAATTTATAGTTACATTATTTTAAAAAATGAACAATATATATTAAATGAATATAAAAATATTTGATAATAAAAAATAATAATTAAATGAATAAAAATAATAATAATTAAAATGAATAAAAATAATTAATAATTGAATGAATAAAATAATTAATAATCATTAATTAATAATTAGTTATGAGAAAAAAGAGATTATTAACTAATTATTAATAAATTAATGATGAGCAAAGGAGAAGAAAGAGCAGCTTGAATATATGAATATTTCTCCCATATAAAACTAAAATTCATTAATTAAATTTAATTAATGAATTAATATTTGAAAAAAACTGTATTAACATCTAGTGTCATCCACTACAAGTTAAAAAAAAAAAATTTATTTGTGGATGAATAAAATGTATTTGATTAAAAATTGAAAATGTATTTTTGAACAAGATAAATTGAACAAGATATATATAGAGTGTGAGCTAATAGAAGAAATTGAATAAGATTTTAATTTTTAAAAATAGAGAGTTTTTGCATACCGTATTTTGGAAGTTATTTTTTTCTCCCTAGTGCGCATGCTCGTAATGGTTTTGCAAATGTTGCTTCATAAGAAATGCATTACTGCACAATTCACACGAATAAGACTTCTTATTTAAAATAATACAAATAATACACGAATAAGGCTTATTTAAATCTTAATGGATTGTAGACTTGCGGACAAGTATGCAATCCAGTTCGTTTCGTGTGTCATATTTCTTCAATATGTCTTTTAGAATACTAATACTTATCTATTCCTAAGAATTACTAATTAAATGAAGTAATCACTGTTAACATTTTGCACATAGAAGGCAGATCCAGCCAGTTAATAAATAAATATGAAGCAGGTATTCCACCAAAAAATATGTTCAATATCTTTTACAAGAAAGCTGATTATTTAATAAAAAAAAATAATAAAAACAAACAGCAATCCTAATTACCCAATATGAAAGTGTGTTACATATTTGTTATAAGAATTATTTCTACAAATTACATTAAAATATGATTACATTATTGATTTAAAAATAATTTTATTAATTTCATACATTTATATGAAATGATTGAAAATTATTTAAAATACTTAATGTAATTTAAGATTCACATCTCAAATCAGAAGAGTATAAAAAAATAAATCAAATTTGATATATATATATATATAATAATTATAATAATTCATGATGGTTTTGTAACTACAATTCTATGTAATAAAAAAGATATTTTAAAGTGTATATAATAAGATAAATTACTTGCTATACAGAAATTTGATAATTTTTTTTTTGACATTATACAAATTTTTAAAAAGCACTTTTTAAAATATTATTAATAAAGGAATTTTAATTTGAAATATTTACAATTTTTTTTTTAAATGGATATCATGCCCATTAAAATATCACATAGCTACTATTTGTATATATAGTATTTACTGACTTACTTGTATTTTATTATACATTATAATAAAAATGAAATTTCTTTTCAATTAATTCTTTTTAATTAATTTTTTTTTAAAGTTTACAGATAAGTCAGTTTTTTTTTTTTTTTAGTTTAATCTTTAGATATAGCATTTTAAGTGTTCAATAATTTTTCAAGTAGATTAAAAAAAAAGAAAAGTATACATAAGAAAGAAAGGAAATTATAATATAATAAGACAATTTTGTTGTCTTTCCGATTTTAAATATTGCTATGAATCATTTTTCTTCAGGGTGACTACAGAAATTTGAAAAAAAAAATTTCCTGACTAAACTTACAGCAATACCCTGATTTATGGCTACTAATTATATTAGTTTGCTGGCGTTTTCCTTACTCAGAATCATTATATGTGTACAATATATGTTATTGAAAAACTTTTACTAGTCCTTTAATATAAAAAAATATATATTTTTTTGTAAAATTTAATTTAAAAAATAAAATGAACACTCTAAAAGATTTAATAAAATAGTATCTTAAACAGTATAAACTCCTGAACCCCCTCCCCCCCCCCAAATTATTAGAAAATAATCAATTACTAAAATAAAGAAAAAAAAAAAGAAATATTATGGTTAATATGATAATATATATAAATTTTTATAACACAAATTAATATTTCTGCAAAACAAACAGAAAATTTGTATTCAGAAACAGGAATGTGAATAAAATAATTAACTTTTTAATTTATTTATATATAGAGAAGAGAAATTTTAAACTAATATGTACAACATTCTTAATTGACTTTATATAAAGTCAATTAAGAATAATGAGCATATTAGTTTCAAATTTTTCTCCTTTTTGACTTCAATTAAAAACTACTTTTTAAATAAAATCAATCCAAGAACTTTTCATGTTGTTTACAATATTTATATGTTATGAACTATATATATATATAAGGAAGTAAAAGCACCATTAAATAAATATTTTTTGTTCTAACGCAGCTGGCAAACACTTTAGACAATTGCCTTCCATGCCTTAAGGCAAGCGCTGCACCAATGTTACTCACATAGCACTACCCATGAGGTGAGTGTAGCTTGATTTCGATTTAGTTTGTCGCTCTACAGTCATCTTGTGCACACGTTAGGCTAAACAGACCAAGACCTACAGTTTAAAGTGGATTCGAACCACTACAAACATCCATGGCACTACTGGGACTCGAGCGCTAGCCACTCGGCCATTCAGACCCCCCCCCCATTAAATAAATATAGATAATATAAAAATTTAAATACCTAGAAATATGAAATATTTGAATAAAATAATTTTAAAAATGATACGAGATAAAATATTAAAAAATAAAAGTGAAACTTTAAATAAAATTTTCATTTTGGCATAAAAAAAAAATTTGTAAAAAATAGACCAAGTTAAATCAATTATCACTGTTTGGCAATAGCCATTCTATAGTAGGTAGTGATTTAACAACTGACGCACACTCAGGCAGAATGTTCTAAAACTAAGATTATGGCCTGAATGTTATGCAAATATCTAAACTAATTTTTCTTCAGAAGAATTAATAAAAATTGAACTTGGATGAATTTAGATTGAAAAATTCAATCTTTAAAATTTTAAACCATTTTAGGAAATGCTAAGCTGAAATAAGATTGTATTGTATAAAATGAAAGAGTGATTAAAAATGAATGATTTTATAATAAATCCTATTAAAAGTAATATTAATAAAATAAAATTCTTACCAATAATGAGAAGTAATTTGCATCAGTTTCTTCTTCCTCTTTATCTTTCATAGTTTGTGCAAGAGCTTAAGAGCCATCTCATTGTTATGCAATGTTGATCGTGAATTATAACTGTTTTGCTATCTATTTAAAAAGGAAAACAAACAAAATTGAAGTTCAGTAGGTAAAAAAAAAAAAAAAAAAAAAAAAAAATCAAATCTCATACTAACAACAAAATTTTATAATATATATCCTAATCTTCCTATATATATATGTGTGTGTGTGTTATTCTATAATATAATATTCCCTTCCCCCCCCCCCAAAAAAAAAACTGTTCAGAAAACATGGAACACAGCCATTTTAAAATGAATTGTTTTCTAATTTTTTATTATCAAATAGGGTACAAAGTAGTCTATTAAATGCTATAACAATAGATATACAGTGTTGTCATTATTATCCAAGTTAATAGGGTCCAAGCTCATATCGAATAAAGCAGATTTATATAAACTGTTAAAAATGACAAAATACAAATTTACACACAATTTATTGATTTTATGGTAATATATGGGCATGTCCTTATGATGTGTATCTTTAAATGATTTCATAAAAATGAGTAATAAAATTGTCCATTTGATTTGAACTTTATATTTTTATTTGTGAGAAAACTGGGTTTTTTTTTTTTTTTTTTTTGTTGTTTTTTTTTGCTGCAATGTTAAGCCATTGTATAAATGCCATCAGAACTGCAAGCATAGCTTCTTGTTGCTTAATATATTCAATAGTTTCTCAATCAAACTGTGATCTTTGAAATATGAAAAATTTTTTGGACATCATTTTCAAAATTGCTTTGTTGTGCATAGTTTCAACCATGCTTGCAATCATGTCATGTGTAATTTTTTTTTTTATCTGCATTCATCCCTCACCAATATCTCTTCAATGGATTCATAATTAAAAGTTTTTGTGCTAAGCTCAATAAAAACAGTGAGGCTAACAGGCTCAGCACAATGTGAATGATTAACTGCCAGTGTTAAAGGTGAATAAGTGAATGATGCCTCAAAGTATAAATGCAATGCCTCTGTGCCACTCAACATCCTTATTACTTTGAGAGCCCCCCCCCTTCCCAGAAACATGTGAGCTCATTGCCCAAATTCTCTCAAATTAGCGAAACAATCCCAACTACTTGAAGAATAAATTTCCCTCATTAAACTTGGAAAAACTAAAGAGATATTTTCCTTTTCCAAAAGGCTAGAACGAAAGACGAAAAAGAAGAGACAAAACTTTTCTGGTCAAAATGGAAAAAAAGGCCCTAAAAATTTCTTTGATCAATTTTTTCAACTTAACTAAGCAGAAACTTGGTTCTGCAGTTGTTAAGACAATTGAGACTCTACTGTATATACACGAAAATTTTTGTATTCTGATTTATTGTCTATATTTAAAAAAATAAAGATAAAAGACAACATAATACAAAGAACTGCCAAATTGTCAATTACTGTGCTATATCTCAATATATAATCTATCAATAAATTATGAAATAAATAAAATGCTAATAAACTCAAATTCTAATACTATGAATCAATAGAAATTAGTTTGATAATTAAAACATTTATAAAACTATCTTGTAAAGGCAACTATAATTAATTTGATTAACATTAATCTCTTTTCCTCTTCATATTTGCAAAAACAACATTGAAAACTAATTAACCTGTTCTCAAGTTGTATAAAAAAATCAGCAAAACATTTCTGATTCATGAATATATATAAGAATACATAATTTTTTATTAATTATGTTATATATTTTTTTTTATTTCCAATGGCTGGGATACATCAAACAGAATAAGATATCACAATAAGAAGAAAAAGTAAGAACAGAAGTAACAACAAGAACAGAAACATCAAAAGTTCAGATGATAACAGGAGGCAATCGTCCCATAAAGCTCCTTGCCTTCCAATATCTGGATGCCTCAGCTTCTCCATGGACACCACAAGTGGTCTCTATCTAAATTCACATTTGTGTTACACAATGGGCACGTAGGCACTGCAAGAATGCCAATACAGTTAAGATGGATCGATCATATCCTGTAAGACGGTAGGCAATCATGTCCTGTTGATAGACGGAACAAAGCCACTGTCTGCCATCTAGGTTTATCAGAAATACTCTGGAGCCAGTCTCTTCCGTCAATCTTACTAAGAAGTTCTTACTGACATGTTTTGACCTCATAAGCAGTTTTGCAGTGTGGATGGAGGTCTTTCGGATTTTACAAGGTAGCATACTTCCCTTTTGGCGAGAAAATCTGCCTGATCATTGCCATACAGGTCACGATGCCCTGGAATCCACTGAAGTACAACACGCTTATGTTGAGATCTCAAAAATTTCAGCATTTCTTGGCAAGTTATAAAAGTAATAAACTGTTCTGAAACTTTTTATCTTTATCTTAGGTTAAATCCTATTATAGGTCCCCAATTTCCCCCAGTTGGCAAAGTATTTCCAAGTATTGACTAAATATAAGTTATATAACTTAAAATCAATAAATAATCTTTGAATAAAATTCTTACCTGTTAAACGTGGGTAGTGTACAATTAGTAAATGCTATCATTGCTGTTTCACCTCCTATACTCAAAGTTCGTCTTTTTGATCACATAGGCTAGCAGAGGTAACATTGTTATGTTGTGCAAGTGATGCTTCTGTGAGATTACTTTACTAGCAATACTTCCTGATTTATATAAAAAATATATTAAATAAGTTTATTATACATATATCAGTCAATTCCAAATATACTGTGAAAAATGATTAGTAAAAATAAAATAAGTTGTGTTTTGCTTGAGAATCGAATAAGAGTGCCTTTCAATAACACTTCTTGCACTGACCAGCTATTGCCTCTTCATTATACAATTCTTTTAAAAGTCAAATCCCAGACAAATTATAAAGCACAAAGGATTTATTGAGATTTGCATCAAACCATAATTAGCTACATGATTATAATTTGATAGCATTTTTACATTTGATAGAAAATGGAGCTCCATTAAAAAAAAAATGCTCACATTCTGAATGAAACGCCAGTTGAGGCATAGAAAAAAAAAAATCGAGTCATAATCTGAAAACAATAAAACTTGCATAGACAGCAATACCACATTGCTATGCATAAAAAAAAAAAAAAAAAAAAAAAAGAAAACTAATGAGATCTTAAGAAATAATTCAAATTAGTCTCAATGCATAAACCTGGAGATTTGTCAAAATCAGAAAACCAAAATTATGCAGATTCTCTTGCAACTTCAACATTTTAATTAAACTAGTTCATTGTTAATAAGTAAATAATAGTTTTATGCAATAGCCACCTACTCACAAGACTTTCTTATTACACACAGAATGAAAAAAATTCTTAAAACTATAACAATCAAATTTAATGAAGACAACAAAAATGTTCAATTAATTTTACATCAAAAAAATTAAATATTTGTAGTTAATTATAGTTCTTTTTCAATATAAATGATTATTTGCAACTACTTCTAATAATATTCTGAATACAATTTGGACCAAAAAATTTAGAACTTGTGTTTTACTAGTCGATTCAACCAGGTCATGAAGCTTATGTTCTCCGATTTTGATGAAACTTGGTATACTAAATCCCTTTACAGTGGTAAACAAACAGATGAAATATTTTCTCTAAAGACAATCTAGTTTTCATTTTACAGCTTATCAATCTTTCACTAAGTTATAATTTTTTAATATTCATGAAACCATGTTGTAAACTATACTTGCTCAAAAAAAAAAAAATCCACCTTCTTTAAATATCATTTAGTCTCTTTGAAATTTCACATACTTGTTAATGAATTACAATAGCAGTCTAATATTTTACAAAATATGCTTACAATATTACATATATTTTTTGTACAATGAAATAAACACATAGAATTTTCACAAAACTTTTTCTGAAGTCTTTGTGTTTCATTGACGTTTGTGAGATATCAAAGACGTTGAATGATATGTGAGGGATAAGGAGGGTTTTTTTTTTTTTTTTTTGTGAACAAATAAAGTGTACAACAAGGCTTAATGAATATTAAAATATTATTAGTGAAAGTTTGATAAGCTGTAAAATGAAAACCTAGGTCATCTATAGAGGCAATATTTCATGTAGAAATCATGATATGGAAATTCAGTATTAGTTTATCAAAATCCAAGACCAGGGATGAATTGAGATGGAAAAACCCTTAATATAAAAGTCAAGGGACAAATAAATATATCTTTGTTAAGGGAGGGGGGGGGGGGTGCGAAGCTTAATAATTTAAGTACCTCTGATTTAGATGTATACAAAGAATGGCTTAAATTATGAAAAACTTTAAAACATATTTTTTTTTTCACTTTACTTTTTCTGATTTAAAGATATAAAATGATAATAACATTTTAGTGTTTCTTATTTGATACAAATGAAAAGAAGTTTTTAAATAAATGAGAGTGCTAATTATTAAAGCATACCTTGAAAACAAAATGAACTTTTTTTTTTTACTTCTTGCGGAATTTATTGAATTCAGTATTAAAAAACAGTTCGACCTTTCTTCCACATAAAAATATTTTTTTCCTTTAGAGCCTTTCTTATTTGTTTTGAATTTGCGGCAATTCATTTTATCACGAGAATGATGATGTTGAAATTATTGGAGCTCACTGGCGCCGTCAGGAGCCTCATACTCCAGTGGTGACAAACATAAAAGAATGAAAACATTCGCAATGCCCAGAAGTTAAAGGAAATCGTGAGAATTGAAAAACTTTTATGACAAGAAACAACAGCGTTCTCAGCATAACAGTTCAAACAACGTGCTCAATTAAACAGGATGTTGCCAGATTCACAATCCGAAATGTCACTAAGCCACTCTCAGAACGTATCGCCTTGGCAGCTGTGAAGCTGACGACCTTAAAAATACCATGAAAAATTATTCTACTACTAGTATTGAAAAAAAATTCTAGAATGTTTTGTATTATAATTGTCAATAGAATCAATATTTAAATCTTGATGAATTGTAGAGTTGCGGACAAACCAGGGTGCATCAGTGATGATACGAAGAAGTTTGTTTTGAATAATTTGTGCAAACATGGTATTTTTTTGTTAGATTTTGCAGCTAGACACCATATTGGGCAAAGTAAGTGAAGATACGCCTAAGAACTTGTTTATAGAGAAGAATTTTGTTTGACAAAGTTAATTTAGAAAATTATTGATCAACACTATAATTATCGATCGACACTGTTGTCGATCCTGACGAAACAGAACTATCATATTGAACTATCAATTGATTCAAACAATTCAATATTCAAACTATCATATTGAATTCCTGAATTCACTGGATTTATCGGGAATGCAATTACATAACTTGCAATTAAATGTGTCTTAACAATAATTTTACTTCGAAATTAATTTGCACGCAGGCTATGCAAAGGTACGCGATTGGTCACAAAAAAAATTATGGGCAATGTGCTTGAAGCTACTTGAATTATTACCGTCGTAGGTGGCAAAGGACGAGAGATCCTGAGTTCCTACGACATTATTACCGCTCTCTAATTGATATTAGAGAAGCCATTACTGTCTTTACACAGCAACGCTGACAAGACGACATAAAGGCCCTGACGCCTGAGTCAACATCACTTTGGAAGAAATGTTCCCTCCTACGCAAACAATATCACAACATTCCGCCCTTGCAGGGTGCCAAAGCGCCGAGCAGCTTATTCCCCAGAAGACAAAGCGGAACTGCTCGCAGACAGTCCCAAAACACAATTTGAACTCAATCACGATGTTGAAGATAGAAATTTCTTCGAACACGCCATGTCTACAGTCACAGATTTCTTACAAAGACCACATATCAACAATTTAGATTTAATTACTTCAAAAGAAGTCTGTGAAATTATCAGAAAGTTTAAGAACAATAAAACCCCTGGTCTGGATCTTATTAATAATCGCATGTTAAAGTCCACTACTATTAAATTTATTCTGTATTTTACCATTCTTTTTAACTTTCTACTTAGGATCTGCCATTTCCCAGCTTGCTGGAAGACTGCCGTAGTATGTCCCATTCTTAAGTTAAATGCTAATTTGGCTTACCCACATAATTACCGTCCTATCTCACTACTTAGTAGCTTGAGAAAATATTCGAATCTGCGTTACTTAAACGCCTGAATCAGCATTGCGATCTTCACAATTTAATTATCCCAGAACAATTTGGTTTCAGAAGGCAATTAGGAACCTGTCACCAATTACTTAGGTTGACAGAGCTGAATCATGACGGCTTTAACGAACGCAAATCTACGGGAATATTATTTTTGGACGTAGCCAAAGCCTTCGACAAAATTTGGCATAATGGCTTATTATTCAAGCTCATGCGACTTGATTTTTCACCCCAAATTGTTAAGATTCTTTGCTCTTACCTACAAGCCTGAGATTTCTTAGTTAGAGTAGGTGGAGTTACTTCCTCAACCAGACCAATAGAAGGGGAGTTCCTCAAGGGTCGCTCCTAGCGCCCGCCCTTTTCAACATTTACATCAACGATATTCCGAGAGACGCACAAACCTCTCTCTTTTGCTATGCTGATGATACGGCGATAGCCACACAGAACAAATCAACTCAGCTTGCTGTTAAAGACCTACAATATTCAGTTTACAACTTAGAAAAATGGTTAACCACCTGGAAAATTAAAGTTAACGCCACGAAATCTGCCTGTATGCTATTTACTCGGAAGATCGCGTTTTCTCCATTAGGGAGTATCACTCTTTTTGGCCAGCCCGTCCCCTGGGTAACTGAATATAGATACCTGGGGTTGTTTCTAGACCCAAAATTATCATTCAATTCCCATATTAAGAATACAGTTGCCAAAGCAACTGGTGCGAGTATTAAACTCCACTGCCTAATTTCTCGAAAGAGTAGGCTTGCGATCAAACACAAGCTTCTGCTCTACAAGTCTATCATTAGACATATCCTGGTTTATGGTAGTCCTATCTGGGCTTCTACCTCACTGACAAATATAAAGAGACTCCAGGTTTTCCAAAATAAACACCTGGCTATGATTGCTGACGCACCATGTTTCGTTCGTCGTAAGATCATCCATAGAGATCTAGACGTCGAACCTATTCCTAATTATATAATCAAAATTTCAAAGAATTTTCTTGAAAAATGTCCTCAGATTAGCAATGAGTTAATCCGTCGACTGCCAACCTATCACCCTGGGGTGAAAAGCTCACAGAAAAGACCACGGGCAGTCTACGACGTCTCCTATGAGTGTTTTCCTAAATTTAAGAAATACCATGGCTGTTACTCTGAACAAGCGCAAGCGAGTTCAGGTAATGGGGTGAGCCTTGCTCATTGAAAAGTTATCTCAATGCGTATCTGACGATTACCTTTGGCTTAAAAACTAATTGCAATTTTAATTTTTACGAACTGGCGCAGAGGTAAAGATTCGGATCTTTGACCGCGAGGTTGAGGGTTCAGATCAGAACTCTGTTCCTTTTCTATTCCCTTTTTATTGCTACGTTGTGCTTTAAATTCATTCATGACTAAGTTAGGTTTTTATTTTATTTTTCGTACGCTTTTTTACCTCTTTTTTTTGTAAGGAAATAAAAGGATTAGATATAAAAATTATAAAAATAAAAATAAAAATTATAAAACCGAAAACCAAACAAAAATTATAAAATTGAAAACCAAATAAAAATTATAAAATAAAAAGGATCACAGGTTCTGTGATGGGTCTTTTTTTTTTTTGTGGGGACTTCGTTCTAATATTTCACCTTTCAGATGCTCCTATTGGCTATCACCGTTCAGCATGATTTCCAATCAGCGATTTGTAAACAAAGGGTTGGGAGGTTTGTTTACGTTTTGAAATAGTTTACGGCATCGACAACAGGTCCCTAATTGTACCGAATTTAAAAACTTAACTTTTAAATTCTTTTTTTTTTATTTTTTATTTTTTTTGAGTACCGTCAATTGAATTTTTAGAAACTTTAATCTTAAATTATTTACTAACATTAATTAAGCAGCCATTAGAATTTAAACATATTTATTAATTAAGATGAGGTTGTGGGGTATTTACCCCCGTTGGTACTCCGTAATCGGTACGCCAGTTGCCAGTTGGCAGAAGCTACTAATTCAAACGGCAAGTTTTAAGGTTAAAGTTGTTCTTCTTCTACGGATCCCAACAATCCCTTTATGATATGATTTGTGTTGGTGCGAAGCAGCCGCTAGCTTCTACCTTGAGTTGGAGTCCTTTGAAGTTATGAGATAATACATTGAAAAACAAAACAGGTAAAGACTAATAGGTGACTTGCCCAGATATATATATATATATGTAAAGAATTAAAAGAAAGAGACACATAAAGTTTTGAAGTAATCTAAATAAATCGATGAATTTTTTATTGATTCATTTTTTTTCTTTCATTTATATTTAACATATAAACATATAAAAACAAATAAAAATAATTAAGAAGCAGGGTTGAAGAAAAAGGTTCGAGATAAACACAAGTAAATAGAAAGAATTAATCTAAAAAAAATAAAAAGAAGTACAACGTAAGTAGAAATGATTGCGAAAACGCATTGGAACAATCCCTTTAGACTTGGCCATTCCATTTAAACGCCTGCAATTTCCAATTCGATTGGTATTCGCAATAAGACACAAGGCTAAACAATGTCCATTTGTGGGTTGTATCTAGAAAAA
>BPLR01002407.1:0-26991 GCA_021605095.1 Caerostris extrusa
AGTGTCCTGGTCGTATCGACGCACACAATAGTAATTGTAGTAATTGAACCAGCGAATTTAGCAAGCGTATGCTCGCTCAGAGCGCGTATTCGGTGACTAGTCTAGAAATTGTAGATAATGGAAGAAAAACTAAAACGGTTTGGCCCCTTGGTACTTACTGGGTAAACAGTATGGCCCTAAGGCTGGAAATTTTACAGTCCCCTGATCTATACAAACAAATTAAAAATATATTATTGATATTATTGATGTTTCCATATCAAAATTAAATGAAACTAACTATTAAATCTCTTGTTTTCAAAACGGCTTTGCGCAACGTATGTTTGACCAGCATCCTCCCCACCCAACGTATCATAATTTCTTAGGTTTCCATCTTTAAACAGGATTGCTTTTCCATTGAATAGGGATGAGTTACAATCATTAAAAAAAGTACACTTACGTTCCGATTTCTTCGAGTATATCGTACTTGTCGTAGACGCTCGAAGTTTTAATGTCGACTGGCTGAGGAATATATTTGTCAAAGACGTCAAACACTGAAAACGAGAAAAGAAACGTTAAAAAGTATCCCTGTTTTTAAAAGAAACTGTGATTTTGTTTTCAATACTCTCGTATACTTACCAAATTGGTCATAATTTCTAACTTTTCCTTCCGATTTACCACGGATCCTTCGCCCTTGGGCGTCCACTAAATGGGAAACAAAGCATTGAAAAGGTTATAATTAACAGTAGAATGTCGATAATCGGAATCCTTTAAACAGAGGAAATTAAACAAACTTTTTAACTTTTCAATATAGCACGCATTTTCTGTAATAAAAATTATTTCCATACAAACATATTAAATGGATGTTTGCCTAATTCATTAAGTTGTGAAAGTCAATTTTCTGTTTTATTTATGTATTTCTTTAAAAACGATTAAATGCTTTTTGCTCCACAATTTCAAAATCTTTAACTGAAATTGTTTCTAAATTTGCAATTAGTAGAGCATGGAATGTTTAGATAGGGACACCAGAAGCTTCTTCACACACGTTAGAAAACGATTATTTTGTGAAAAGGAAGTGAAAAATTCGAGATAAAGCAGAATTACTATAAATGTTATAAAGCATTTCATGCTAGAAGTAGCTGGAATAACAGTAATTGATGATAACAAATATCAAATTTCTGTTAAAAAGAATTGAAATATTATGTATTTGCTTACATATTATATAGTATTTTTTTTTTTTTGCCAAAAATCATTTTTTTTACTGCCCGTATATTGTGGAGTCTGAAAACAATTATAAAATGAATTACTTACACATATAGTGCTTTCTCCTGGCTGCATCTTTTTCTTTTACTGTGAAATATTTAAAAACATATATATATATATTAAACAACTTTTCAGTGTATTATATTTTTAAATAATAATAATTTATTAGTATAATAAAAAATAAAATGAAAGATATTTCTCGAGCAGAAAATAACACCTTATGAACTAGAGAGGGGGTGTCAGGAGAAAGTACAGAAAGGGTCTTACGTTTGGTGGTGACCAGCTGCGTGGGCTCGCTGGGGTCGCTCCTGCCGTACACGTTCTCGGCGTAGATGCGGAACACGTAGTCCTTGCCGGGATTCAGTCCGTTGATGGTGTGGTACGTGAATCTGCAAGAACAGAGGTTTTTATGTTGTTGTTGCTTATCCCCTTGATTTAGAATCTAAACCAAGTCCAGTAGATCATCCGCATCAATAGATCGTAAACGGTCCTCCCCTTATTCAATAGTCGCCTCACAGAGGCACCCATACAATCGACGAGATAAGAGTCCGAACAATGACAAAGGGTCTTCTCGTCTCCATTAAAGGTGAAACTCCCTAGCTTGGCCAGTCCTTAATCTAGCTAAAGCCGTTAGAGCAGATCTAGGACAGGAGCACTGCAAGGACATACCAGGGTATTTAGCGGCGTACCATGCATGAATGGGTGGCGACCTCCAAGCGGTATTCGCTCTGGCCAAAGTCATGAAATGAACCTCTGAAGCTGACAGATTGGAAGAAGAAGCTTTGGGAAGTTCTGCAACGTTCCCTAGGGAGCAGATCAGCAATTTCATTTCCATAGATGCTCACATGGGAGCTGTGTTTATGAATAGTGTAAGGATTAAATAAATCTCATGCCTCTGTTCTGAAGGAACAGAAAATATCGATTATTTTGAAATATTTCTGTTTTTCTATCGAAGTGAAAAATCGACTATTTTTATTTTATTACATTTCTCAGATTTCGAAATTAATATTTTTTTTAAATCATATTAGAATCTCAAGAAATTGGCCATGCAAACTACAACCCACAATTCCAACTTTATTTTTCTTCACAGTAATATTCAGCTATTGCTGAGACAGTTAAAAAAAATTGGTATTTAATTTTCATTAGTTTCAGTTTAGATATACTTAATGTCGTATGAGCCAATCACGCGCCAAGTCATTTGGAGCTAAATACAATAAATAAGTCCAGCTATACTACCGATGTGAAGTCAGAATGGCCAAGAGATCTAAGGAGCTAAGCTTGAAACCTGGTCCTATAAACAGAGAGCAGTTTCGAACGCTGCTGCTGACATTGAAGTGAAAAGTCGTTTATTTTTATTTTATTACGGTTCTCAGATTTCGAAACTAATATTTTTTTACAGTCATATTAGAATTTGAAGAAATTGGCCATGCAAACTGTAACCAACAATAAGGGCAAACGTCTCATGTCCTTTTCGTACTACAATTGATGCCTTTTCGCGCATTTATTTATATAGCGTAAACATGTTGCAAAGCGATTTTGAACATTCCGAAAATTTATTCTTCTCAAGTCACACATTTATTGAATTATGGGTTTACTAAATATACAATTGATATTGCAAGAAATTATATTTTGTTTATGACTCCATTCAGCGTAAAACACAATAAAACATTACGAAAAGTTCACATAAATAAATGTATTAATTTTTTAAAAAATTATTTTGGGGGAAGGGAATTTATGAATAGAATATATTTATAAAAAATTATGTTTACATTTATTGACAGATAAAAAAATTGAACCCTTTCTTTCGAAACTCGTCGAAAGATAGCAGACTATTTCTCCTATCAAACAACAATACCAGTCAACGCTAAAGATTTTTTGCCAACTCTCATTGCATACGTGAATCAGCCAATTAAAAGTCAAGTGAGGATTGTGTTTGCCCTAAACAGCCAACCTCGAAGCCAGCCAGCCAGTCTTGAAGATCTTGACTCAAAGAGCAAGGATATCGTTTTGCAGTGGATCCCAGGCCATTGTGGGATCTTGGGTAATGAGAAGGCTGATTCTCTTGCCAAAAAAGGAACAACCATCACCCAAACCTTTTGTAAAGACATCTCTTTTCACTTGATGAAACTGATGATCCAAGACTTCTTTCGGAACACTCTATCTGATAATCTACTTGAAGGCAACTCATCTAAAACCTGGTTTAACTTTATTCGAAGCATACCTGATCAGCCCAAGTTTAAAGCTGCTGCCCTTTTCCTGACAGGCCATGATTGTATGGCCAACCATCTTCCTGCCATTGGAAGTAAAAAAAAAAAAGTATGAATAGTGCGCTCACCTGGTGTTTCCGCATCTGATCCAGCTGGTCATGGGACACTCCTGCTTCTCCACGAGGTAGCTGCTGACGTGGCTGCCGCCGTCCCACAGGGGGGGTTTCCACGACAGGGTGACGAAGTCGTCGCAAATGCTCTCCACCACCGGGAACCTTGGCGGATCCGGCTTGTCTGGAAAAGGCAGTGGGGGCAGTGTTTTTGAAAATTGAATACCATTAAATACCATAAAGTGGCCTCCGCTCATTCATGTTCGTACTGGGTTAGAAAAGTAGAACGCGTACTTATGTTTATGTCGAGCAATACCCAGCAATCCGCGACAGCATGCTGTCGCCAGTTCAACTGGCCATGACTGTCTAGCAGAACATGTGCTAGACAGTCATCTCCAACGCATTAAAACCAACAAGCTTTCACATATTTCCTCAGTTTCATGAAAGAATCCTTACATTCGAGTATTTTTGACGTTTATTATTAGCAGTCATAATTGCAGTGTTGTTATTTAACTTTTGTCATGGTACTAATTGCATCTGATTTGCAGCCGTATTCGTTTGCACACTTTGTATTGGACGAGGGATTTTTTATATATACTTGTATATATAAAAAAAAAAATAAATAAACGACAATATCTTTGATATGAACATTTCGAACATGAAAATGTCTGCTTAATTTCTGCCCTTCTATTGCATAACTTATTCTATTTTTTAAAGATTTTCTTCTTTTCTTGGTTTTCTTTTTAAATTTTTCGCATTTTTAAGTATTTATGTTAAATGGGTCTTCTTAGTTCATGCTACTTTTTTAATGTTTGTTATTATTATTATTATTATTTGAGCCGTTTTTTCTTTTAAAGTGGTGTAAATCAATTTTATTTTGAAAGGAGATATTTAAGAGTTTGTGTTTGAATGGCTCGAAAAATATCGGTTTATCTCCATCGATTCTCCTCGTTTCAGAAAACACAGTCGCCAGCGGATTCAAACAGCAGCCCTACTGCCCGACAGTCCAAAAGAACATGATTTGGTTTGGTTTGTCGCTCTACGGTCATCTTCTGTGTCACGAGGGCTCAACAGACCAGGACCTACAGTTTAAAGTGGATTCCGAACCATTACAAACATCCATGGCACCACCGGGACCTGTGGTACCGAGCGCTAGCCACTCGGGACCCCTAGAAGAGGATGGGAAAAGAGCACTCACCGTTGACCTGCACCTTGATGATGGCCGAGTCGACGCCGAGCTCGTTCTCCGCTACGATCCTGTAGGGCCCGCCGTCGCAGTTCTGGACGTCCCGGATGGTGAGCAGGGCGTGGCGCTCGCCCACCGACACGTCGTAGCGGATGCCGCTCTCGATCTCGTCGCCGTCCTTGGACCACTTGATCTTGGGCTTGGGGAAGCCCGTGAAGGGAATCTTCAGGGTCACGTTCTCGCCCTTCTCGAAGCACGCCAGCTCACGGAACCGGGGCGGAACGTGGAGCTGGGGGCGGCTGGAAAAAGGAAGGTTCGTGCTTTACTGAAGGCTTATATAATAAGGTGAGGCTTTGCATTTTTACCGATAGTTTGCTTAATCCATCGTTCATGCTCTTTTTGTATTAAATTTTTTAATTTGTTGTTTCTTATAAATACTTCTAATCCATATTCATCTGTACTGCAATCTCAATCTTGATTTATTCTTGCTTTCCCTCTCATTTCAAAAAATACCGTACGTAATTAAAATGTTGTGCGAGTCAATACAAAGGTGATCTCAAAGTAATTGTTACAATAATATTGATTTATTCATGAGAAAACTAAAAGATTATACAAGATTGTTAATTAACTTGCCTTTGCACTTTCTATAACATCCTCGTTTTTACACTTATGTTCACTTTTTCCCATGATTCCTCATTCTCGCCGTGACGCCACGTCACTATGATGTCATCATGACGTCTGTTTCAATTGGCGACAAAAATAATCGTGTTCATTTTGTTCTGTGTGTGTTGATGTGTGCGACATTGTTCGTGTAATTAAGTTGCTATGCCTTCTCAATGTGCAATGTCTAATGAACACCAATATCGTACTTAAACTTCTTATCTTTTCATGCATTTCATATTTAATTCCATTTATATTGTATACGCGAATAACAATTTTTTTAAAAATCAAAAACAATTTTATTGTTAAGTGCACTGAGGTTGAAAAAATGTTGCACATCCTCTATCAATTCATTTAAGAGCATTTTTAAAACCCAAATTTTAAATATTCAGATTATTATTGTTGTTGAATGCAGTTACTTAATTGTATTGAAATGCAACAAACATTTCATTTCTTTCAGAAAAACAATCAAATAAACTCTGTATAAGTAAAAAATAAAAAACAAATGATCGCTGCAATAAAATTTAAAAAAAAAAAACATGTGTTTACAGTTAGAAAAAATTTTATCTTATATTAAGAAAATAAAGGTTTCACTCTTAATGGTAGAAATTGTCTGTAGATTTTATGCAAAAGGTACACTTCAAAACCAATAATCAATGTGTGTTATAAAATAAAGTGAATTGTTCTTAGAAGTAGTGACCTCAGTTTTTAAGATGAATAACTTTTTTAGAATACATGTTTTCAAATGAAGATCCACTACAATCTGTACATTGCTGGGCTTTCCTGTTTGGTTGAGGAATATTCCCGAATAATTCCCTATAATATTCAAATTATAACCCTTCAATATTGGATTATTTTTTTTGTAAACACGTTATCGATACGTTATCCGATACGTTAGCAAAATAAAGTCCCGTTTAAACATTCATTAACTGAAATGGATAACTCAAACTATCCATCGTTGTGTTGTTGTTGCACATCCCTTGATTTAGAATCCTAAAACAAGTCCAGTAGATCATGCTGCGTCAATAGATCGTAAACGGTCCTCCCTTCATTCAACAGTTGCCTCACAGAGGCACCAATACAATAGATGATATGAGAGGGAGACGCGATGGCCGAACAATGACAAAGGGTCTTCTCGTCTCCATTGAAGGTCAAAATCCATCGTTGTGGAAATATAAGCAAGGTTGAAATAAATAGTTTTGGTATTTCACCATTTAGATGTTGATATGTGGGATGAATCGATTTCTACTTACTTTTAATGAGGAGCTCAGCTCTAGATGTTCTCGAACCACCTTTGTTGGTAGCTCTGCAAGCATACTCATCAGCATCCTCGCCATAGGCCTCGCTCACTACCAGGGAGAATGAATCTCCGTCTTTTAGCATGGTGTACTTTCCGCCATCCATCAGTTCTCGCGTGCCTTTGTACCTGCGGTGAGGGTGGAATTTCAGTACTGCACAACTCCTTTTCATATATTTCAGCATGCATGCATGCATGCATGCATTGCACATGCATTTAGTGTACATACATTTTAGCGCAATAAGCAACAGTCACCAAAACCACCCATCTAACCAGCCATTTTTTCCTGTTTTATCTGTTTTTCTAACCTCTATTGCAGCCAATTTTGTAACATCATATTATCGCATTTAAAAGAACGGTGACTTTAGCTATTTTTACTGTAAATTTGAAAGGCTCACTAGATTTTGGAATTTATGTACATGAAATGTTATTAAATTAACTAAAGGATTCATTAATTAAATTCATTAATATTAAATTCTGTAAAAACTATCAATTGAAATGATCAAAACAAAACACGCGTCTTATTGAGAGTCCATTTTGTATGTAATTTATACACAAAATGTATTATCATTAGATATATATGTAGGATTTGTTTGTGTGCTAATCAGCAGGCGGCGACACATCACGGTTGCTTGTCTTTGACAGAGCCTGTTTACGATGTGAGGGAGTATTCAACTTTGAACTCTGACCCAAGAGGAAGGGGATCCGAGCACCGCAGATGAAGAACAACGAGAAAGAGGGCGAGACGGGATAGCAGGCTGTGTCAAGCAGCGAGAGAAGATATTCGCAACTAATTAATGGTTAATGTAAATATCACTGTACTTATTATTAAGCTTCATTAAATGGCTCTTGTGGATAGAAACTTTTGATATATTTCCTTATTGTGTTTGGAAATACACCCCTAGACAGCCCCGTCCCGGCCGTTATACATTTGTTAGACTGGTAGAGAAGTATACAAAATTGGAGGCTCGGCCGGGATGAATCTATTGGAAGTCATTTTTGTTTGAAGAAATCTACATATATAATATATTATTATGTATGTTATCATGCAATCGAGTGAAAGTCCCTCTTACCATGTGACTGTTGGTTTCGGGTTTCCGGACACTTTGCAAGTGAACTGGGCGCTCTTGTTCTCGACCGCCATCACGTTTCGGAGAGGAATCACGAACTCGGGAGGCACGGGGCTGCAAACATATGCAAGGAATATATATCCTTTGTGAAAGAAGAATTTAAGCATTTTCTTCAAGGGATGGTATATGTTAACATGAATACGCTGGTTGAAAATTCGGGAAACCTCATTTTATGTCTTAAAGGATCACTTTACCAGGATCTGAAATAGCAATTTTTATATTCTTCGACATGGGGGCAATATAGATCTACCTCCTCGTTGGTGCACCTTGGACAACGCCTTGTTGGCTAAATGATCTACAATTTTGGCAATGGTTAACTTTATTCTGAACATCCCATATCAGCCCAGGTTTAAAGCTTTTGCCCTTTTCAGACTCCTGACGGGCCATGATTGTTTGGCCGATTATCTTTTTCGTATGAAAATATTTGCAAGCCCAAAATACATGCTCTGCAGTCTTGAGAGGACATGGATTCATCTCACCTTCCTGTCTGCCCTGCACTTGTTTCTTCTATTGTGTAGTGTCGTTACTGGGAGGCTAGGGCCCTTATGGGCTAAACATGTCACAATGTGATTTCTTTCGATTCTCCTCGTTGTTTTTGTTGTTCCTTGTGTTCTTTTTCTTTTTGATTTTATTAAATTTTGTAGCCTGTCATTGAAAATAAAAAAAATATTCTTCGACATGATGATAGAAGATGACTTGCATAGTTCGTTTAAAGAGTAGTTTGGTGAGCGGTGCAGTTCCTACTTTATTTGGCAGAAAAGGTTATATGTATTCTGCATAATTATAGCTCGTATTACTGTGAAGTGAATGATATTTGATGCTCTAGATCCAGAATAACATCATCTCAAACACACCTATTTTAGATAAGGAGATTGTAAATATTTCCGATTGGCTGTGTGTCATCAAGGCAGCTCACGATTGTTTGGTGGAGAACCTCTATCATATTGACATTTATAAGCTGATTTGCTTTCTTCTGTGTTGCATGATGCAATCCATGAATTGAGCTCAAATCTATCATCGTGGTGTGAGCGAGATAAAAGCTTCTGAGGCAGTGGATTTGGTCAGTATTTTTAAAAATTTGCATTTAGTAGTGACTATCTAAAAGTGTACCGGTCCGTTTCTATTTCTGGGTAAATGCCGATAATTTTAAAATTTTTATCTAAAGCTAAATTTAAGAAGGTCGGCTTCTATATGGATCAGCTTCCCTAACCTTCCGTTAGTCGGGTTAAAGGCATCTTTCGCCAAATGTAACACATTTTTATTTCTATAGTTTATGCTTCTTATGTCTATGAAAAGAAATTCAAAATGAAATGAATTATTTGTTTTATTAATATCAGGTGTTTCAGCTTCGATATCGCTTACACCGCTGTTTTATTGCATCTTCGCCAAATGGAAAAATCTTGTGTTGGTGCCAAAAGGGAAAAGTGCCAATGCAAAGACCAAAAATAATAGAATTTTCTAAAAATAGTAATTATCACAGTTTTCTTTTTTTTATTTCGGCTTTTACACGTGTTTTGAACTTTGAGTAAATATTTTAACGAAAAACGCATATGGATCGATTTCTATTCGGATATATACGGTGTTTCGATTATGATTCGGCTTTATACTCTCGTTTTCCCATCGGATAATTGATGCGCTTATACATTTTTATAGCGAGTACGTTTTATATACCCTACCATCCCATTATTACTTATGTTTTTGCCCGGTTTGGGGTTCTCATGCAAGGCACCCCATTAATTATATTAATAGATTAGAAAATAGGCTTCTTTAGAATGATCACCAATTCTTCATGGTACTTTAGAAATGATGATATTCGTCACAGTCACTTATTCAAAATTTTATGTTCAAGCTTGCCAGCAATTTTTTATGCAAATCTTGAACATATTCCGAATGATGAAATACGTAATCTTCCAACATATGATTTCACTCTACCGGAAAATGCTAAACGCCCTAGGGCTGTTCTTAACAATCTTCAATTGTCCAGACGAACTGGTTCAGTTGTCATGCGCGTTGTTCAGCTGCTGTCTTCAGGCAGCGAGTCTGACCTGACCTGATCCTTTAGTCATCATTTCTAGCAGCGTTTCCCTTCATTTCGGGTAGGGGGTTTTGTCTTTTATTTTCAATTTTTTTTTTTTCTACTTTAAATTTTAGTATTTTTTTTTATCTTTTTTAACTTGTTTTATACTTTATAATTTTTAACTTTGAGGACTTTTTAACTTTTTGCTTATTTCCCTGTAATGCTTTTAATCACATGCATGCTCCCTGCCAATGTTTTACATCCTAATAGGCCAAGTGTTTTAGTCCCTACAGGGGCCAGGGGAGCACCGAAAAACAAGGACTGACTGACTATAGGCCCACTCGTTGGGATCGGCGATCTTGACGGAGGTGGAGTTGCTGGAGGGGGGACTCATGCCGGCCTCGTTGACGGCGAACACCCGGAACTCGTACTGCCTGTCCTCGATCAGGTTGGAGATGTTCACCTGGGTGGTGATGGACAGGTTAGGCCCCACACGCTGCCAGGCCAGGGTGCCCACCTCCCTCTTCTCCACCCAGTATCCCTGAATCCTGCTGCCACCGTCGCTCTCCGGTTTCTCCCAGGAGAGGTTGACGAAGTCTCCACCCACTTCCGTCACCACCGGAACCCAGAGCGAGCGAGGGTTTGTCTGGCAAGAGAAATTGATTCATTTTATTGAAGGATTGGTTTGTTGCATAGAATAGTAATAAAACAGCGCCCCTATTTTAAAAGAACAAACAAAGTAATGCAATTTTTTTTTAAATAATTTCTATTTTTTTTCCCACTATATTGCAGAAAGCGCCTTATAAATAATTTTCAATCATTTTTTTATGTTTAACTGGCGCCATCTATTTTTAGATACATGCAACTTAAATCGAAAAAAAACTAAAATTAATTAATTAAATTTAATTAATTTTAGTTTTTTAATTAAATTAAATTTAATTAATGAATTAATGATTAATTAATGATTATTATTAATTAATGATTATTATTAATTAATGATTAATTAAATTTAATTAATGAATTAATATTTAAAAACTGTATTCACATCCAGTGTCATCCACTACAAGATCAAATACATTTTTTTTTTTAAACTTGAGTGGATGAATAAAAAGTCTTTCATGAACGATTGAAAAATTTGAAAAAAATATATAGTGTGAGCTCATACAAGGAATTGAAAAATTGCAGCAGATATATTTATAGTTGCATCGCTACTTATTGTTTTTCCATGCACACATGTATTTAGAAAATGTAAACATGTTCCGAAAACTTCCGAGAAATGCATGAAATTCTACTTCTGAAATCATACTGTTATTTAAATGTGCTTACAAAAGATATAAGTGGATACAAGAAATATAATTGTGTTTATAATTTTATTATTTTGTATGAGATGCAATAAAATATTACAAAAATTTCTTATTAATGAGCATTTTTTTTATTCTTTTGTGGTGGGAAAATAGTGCTCAAAAAATTTATTAATAGAATATAAATGCCAAATAGTTAGAAAAATTAAATTTACATTTATTGACAACTAAAAACATGAATCATTTATTTGAAAATCACCAAGTTATAAGCTGCATGTGTTCAACTGCATGCCTAAAACGAATTCCATGCGAATGCAGTAGAATTCTCATGGAACTATAAGCTCATTTTTCCTCTGTAACACACCAGTATACAAAGCCCTACAAATGAATTGCAGAGTGGTCACTGGCAGGGGCGATTCTACCAAATTAAAAAAAGAGGCTTTTGTATAATGCATGTTTGAAAATTGCTTTTGTTTACCTCTAGATAATGTTTTCAGATTTTTGCTGGGAATTTTCTCAGAAATCAATTATTAGTCAATTTTTATTTTTAGTTAAATTTATGCTTACTAAAATTTTCTTTCTTATAATTCTTTATTAACTTACTCTCACTATTTAATAATTCTTTATTAACTTACTCTCAATATTTATCATGATACTTTATTAACTTACTTAATTTTGCACCTGAAAAAATGCACGTCATCCTTCAATTTGAGAAGTACTGATCGTCTACAGAAAAATTAAAAATGACTTTTAGTAAAACAAAAGCAGCAATTACCATATGGCAACTTGGCGATAATGGGGTTGGTGCCTTCCAGAGGTTGACTCTGGCCGTTCTCATTGACTGCCATGACTCTGAACAAGTACTCTCCACCCTCAGTCAATCCTTGTACTGTAAACACCAATTCCTGAGGAAACACAATTGCTATTAAAATTAGTAATGGCAACTAAAATGGCACGATATGTTTTTGTTAGCATTGATATTCTCATTCATTATACACAGTCCAGTCACATTAATGTGACCACCTGTCAAAAGCCAGAATAACCACCTTTGGCAGAGCGGACCGATTGCAATTCGATCAACGTAATTAACGATTGAAATGCTTTCCGATGCCCTAGGACATCCTTTTGTATACACTCCACTGCAATGTGCCTTTTGTGAGGGGTTATTTCACGTTGACGTTGAAAGTAGGTGGTGGTCACATTAATGTGACTGACTGTAGTTAGATATTTTTTGTGGTTTTCAATATTTTTTAATAGGAATTAAAATGTTATACCCTGCAGTAACTAGACGCCACTATCCACTGACTGTGGCTGGTCTCTTTCCTCTCGACCACATAGTTGGTGATCTTGCTGCCCCCATCGAACAGGGGAGGCCGCCAGGCGATCGTTGCTGTGTTCTGGGTGATGTCGGACACCTCCAGGGGTCCTTGGGGTGGTCCAGGGAGTCCTGCCAATTAAATTATTGTATTTATTATCAAATTACTTATTTTTAACGGGATAAAATAATACAGATTGGTCAATCAACATCGAAGTCAATGTCTTCAATGCCCAAGGTAAGTGTAATTCCCTAATTAAGAGCTCGCTACAGAACTCGACAAGCTAACCTAACTGACAGTTTCGTGTCTTCGCAACAAATGAAAAGTTGGAATATGCCACCACCGAGGCTTGGTTGCAAGTCCAGGAAACAACAATTGTTATTTTTTTAAATTTATGGGGAAACCAAAAATTGGGTATATTGTTAAAATGAGATAGTCTCGAGTGATAATTTTAAGAAAGTTTGAATCCTGTACACGAGTTCAATAGATGAACAACCCAGCTATGTCCACTTCCCCTCATTAACATTCTCCCTATCACGTTCAGCCAATTTAGTAATTGAAGGAGCCACCAACCATGACGTTTTTGCTGTTTATGATCTGCAGGTTTGCAGTTTAGGAAGAATTTTCGTTCATCTCGATTTTCTGCACAAAGAGCGTGTGTGGCGAGATATTTTTACTTTTAGTCTACTGTGACTCCACCTCGAGTCGTAGGCCAGGGGGAAATCAGATACATTTTATTTTCACAGCTCTCATTTTGATATTTGCTTATGCTAATTTTTCACTTGTGTTTTTCCATCCACATTTCTACCTGTATTTTTCATTGTATTCATTTCTTTTTTTTCATTGTCATTTTCATTTTCTTTATAAAAGATATGATATAATCCTAAAATTTTACAGAATAATTATAGAATAATTTTTTTATTGACAATCCCTCACTTTAAGGTATCAGGCGGCGCTAATTTTAAAACATGGATTTAACTGTAAAACAAAATATTTTTAATTCTAAAATAATTTATGTACTTTAATGAAAACGATTATTTTTATTTTGTGCGAGTTGATGCTTTATCACGTCAAAAGGTGATTTTCGTGTGTGTATTTGGAAGAAATCTTTCTTGTCTTTGTTTCCTTATTGAGAAGAGTGAAATCATGCTTTTCTTTTCTTCTCTTCTATCAGACAACACTACAGCATTTTGCATGATAATCAATGCATAATGTTTTGGAATAAAACAAGACTCGTTATTCTAATAAATATTTACATTTATATTAATGGTAATCTTCCTGATATTTCAAGTCACTTAAATGATTATACACGCATCATTCCAAAGGAACTTTCAAATCAAATTGTTGCCTCTTTGAATGACCAGGACAATAAAAAATAGTAACAATTTTTAGCATTACTTTTAAAAAGCATTAAACACTTTTTGGGTGATTTGTTTAAAACACATTAGACATTAATAATTGAGTCTAAAATATTCGAATTTCCAAAAATTTAGAAGAAAAATTGAAATTAAATGGCCAAGAATAAGTACATTTTCATAAAAATTATGCAGTTTAATTAAAAAAATAAAGTTACATCAATATATGACAGTTAGATATGTAAACTAATTTTATTATTAACAACTCAAATTTTGGTATCTTTATAATTTATAGTTTAGTCAGAATTTGCAGACGTTTAATATCATTGGGCAAGAGCCAAAAACAAGCTGTAAGAAACATCAGAAGTTTTTAAAAGTAGTAATTAAATTAAATGTCACGATAGTCATGTTTTTACACTTGCTTTAGTCATATTTCATAAATAAATACCAGACTTTTTTCATACGACAGGATTACAATGACGATTTTCTAGGCGAATAGAAGATATCTTATATAGCAAGATGGTCGAATGTTAACCCACTTATAATTAGACCCACATAGACTGTAGAATGTATCTCTAAGAACTGAATGACCCTCTAGCAGTTACAGATGAGGGAAGACCTAAAGTTAAATAAGGTTAAAAGCCCAAAAGTTACAAGTATCGCAAATGATCACTTCTGTTCATAGGAATCCCTTTAAAAGGCTAACACTCACTTCAATTGTGTTCGGAAAGCTTCAAGAGGCAAAATTGCATACAATTAGCATTTACAAGACAAGACACACATAAAAGATTGAATGCACTTGCATACAATTAGCATATATACAAGGCACACATACAAGATTGAATACTCTTTGCACACAGGATTGTATATATCCAGTATATGTGTGTGGCTAGGTTTCTCTCTGCATGGCGGCATCAAATTGCACATCGTTCCAAGAGGCATCGTGTAACTGTTCAACTACAGAGAGACGACATTCTGGATCCAATTGTTCGTCTTTCACGCAGGTACAGTTCTTCATCCTACAAGACTTTGATGACAGACCCTACACCGGAAATCCAGTCTGTTGCAGAATTATTTTCTTCTGAAGACAATTGCCAGTATATGTTGGCTGAACTCGTTTCCCCTGACGCAAACACGATTGTGCATGTTTATGTTCTTCATGGAAAATACAATTGTTTTAACCCTCATCCATACCTTTATGTGTCTTTGACTCAGTAATAGGCTTCGACGTTAACTGAATTTATGCTGTGAACCATGAATCTTGATAATGAAACTTCGTTGTGTTGCTCTTACAACTGTTAGAGGCACCACACTCTCTATTGAAATTGATCCCACATTGTACTCAGAGATTGTGTTAATATTTTGTGAAATTTCTAGGCAGAAAGTAAAGCCTACGTTGCCTTCTTATTCGTGATGCGCTAGTTGATTAGCGTTTCCGCAGATTTAATTCAATTCCAATGAATAAAAAATTCTCTATCACATTTTTTTTTTATTCATTCTTAATTTTTGAAATTAGTGTTAAATACATTCTTATGTACAATAAAAAATTTCAATTTAACTGAAAAGGGAAAAACAAAAAAAGGAATAGATAATAAGATACCAGTGAAAGCAAATTTTTTTTTTTGTGGCATAACCAGGCAGGGTTGTTCATTCATCGACTTATTTTGTGACATTTTTTGTTATGCTCATAAATCTAGGTGAAATCTTTAAAGGCTCATGCCCATAGAGGCGAGAAGCATTTAAGCGACAAGATTTGACCCATCACTAGCCTCACCGAGTTCGCCTGAAAACCGGTTTGAAATCCACCACCGCTTCGAGTCGACCCACTTTCAACTCGAAGCGGAACTTCACTGGCGTAATGCTATTTCTGACCTTTCGCTGTGAAGGAGTCGAACAAATTTTCTCGCCTGCCGCATGTCGCGTCTTCGCCTGTCGCCTCGATTGGTAGGAGCCTTTAAATGTCAGAAATAAGATGCAAGGATAAGGGCAGTTCTCACCTGTGACCTTGAGTGCGAAGGTGGCGTCCGCCTGTCCACTGTCGTTCTTCACGATGACCTTGTACTTGCCCTCGTCCGTCTTCAGGGCCTCCCTGAGGTAGATGATGACGTAGTCGTCGAACACGGTGAACTTGAGGTGCTTGTCCTCCTTTACCTCCAGGCCGTCCTTGAAGAGCTGCACGTCGAAGGGCCCCGTGCCCGAGTAGAAGATCTTGATCTTGCCATTGTCGCGTTCGGGGAAGGACACCTCGTTGGGGCAGCGCTCGATCTTGGGGGCGGCTGGAACACACAAGATATCAATCTCATTAAAGTTCGTCTACAAACAGCGGACTCAAGTAAAGCAGCAGAAAGTTTTTATCTGTATTAAAAGTACAGACGAAATTTGAATATCACAACCCTGGTTCAGTGAAACCATTTTCAAACAGCGTTCTATGGAAATTTTTTGTAACGCGTTAATTATTCAATCATGTTACTAGGTAAAAATTGGTTGGAAACGGTCAAAAATGGACATTAAAAAAGTTATACGAATATGTTTGTGAAAATTTGACAAAAAATTGCATTGCTTTTGCGTAAACACTCTCCACTGAAAGAATATGCAAAACATATCACATTCGCTAGCATACAAACGGATCTACATCTATTATGAATGCAGTGACTTGTAAGAAGGATACTATTCTAAAATACAGTGGTCATTGACTGTCGACTTGATATAACTGAGGATAATCATATTAAAACTTATTTAGAGAAAAAAAAAAACGTTAACTCCCTTCTGAACTGTACAGCGGATTTATTTAGAAAATTTAGTTTGAAAAGTGTTCAACCTTTTCGATAATTCGCATTTACGTTGAAAATTAAAAACATAAATTTGATTTTGATTTATTACTCTGGCGACAACTGACCTGCGATGGAGAGTCTCGCCGAGCACTTCACTGATCCAATGCTGTTGCTGAGTTCCACGGTGTACTCGCCTTCGTCGGTGTCCCACACTTCGGAGAAGACCAGCTTGAAGACGCCGGTGTCCAGATCCTTGGCCGTGATGCGCCCGGCCGGGTGGATCTCCCGACCGTTCTTGAACCTGCACAGGCGAATTCACTTTTACATTTCATTGTTCTCTATCATAAAACGAAGGAGTTTATGATAGAGTTTAAACACAAAAACCCTTATCAAATTTAACTTTTGATTCTTTTAAATCAATTATTTGGATAAAAAAGTTACACATAACTTACTTATTTAATTTTACTACCATATAGATATTTTTACTTTATTTGGAGTAAATATGCCCTCGCTCGAAGTTGTGTGAATTTTCACATTGTGTTAATGGTATGAAATCGTTTGTTTAAAACCTTTGATTGCTGAATTCGGTTAAACCTGTTGTTTCTTTCTCTTCACTTCCATTCCGTAATCTCCGACTAGAGATCAGTGTGATCAGGCTATGCGAAATGTTAACAACATAGAAAAGAAAATACTTGAACTAAAGTACATGCTAGTGAACTATAATGGCAATTCGACTGTTCTGATTAAAAGCCCATGCAGGCTTCATTGGCAATGAAAGAGCATACGAATACGCCAAAATTGCTATAATAAAGGAGGATATCGACTTCGATACAAGATTTAACCTTCTTTTCATTAAAAAACTTCTCAAGAAGGAACTCCTGCACTTATGACAGAGTAGATGGGTCTGGATCTACTGAGACAAAGGCAGAGAGGGTTTTTGCACTTTCTTTCCTAAGATAAAAAGACCTCTCGCATTCAAGGCAATTTCTACATTAACCAACTGATCGCAGGTCGCGGTTCCATTGCAAGCTGCCATGAGCGCTTCTTTGGAAAATCCTCCACCTGCCCCCGCGGTCACTTGAGAGGACAGAGCGCACATCATCTTCAACTGCCCACAGTGGTCCCATTAGGGCCAAATTCTTCCCCCCATGAAACATCTGGATTCTAAAATGGAGCTTCTCCTCTTCAATAACAGAACCAAACAAGGGCTGTGGGAAGTCATGAGTGCCAAATTACAGGCCCTCCCTTCAACTGCAAAGATGAAGACACCCAAGCGTAACTAGCCTTGCAACCCTGTATTTTTGATATCCTTCCAACTAAAAAGGACTAATAAGATTCATTGTTACTAATAGCACTTTCTATCACTTACAAAATAACTTTTTATTAGAAACTTTTTTTTGTTAGAAACTGTGGAACTTTTCTATTAGAGACTTTTTTATTTATTTAGAGCTCTGGTAATATGGACTAATGTTTTTGAACTTTGAATTACCAACCTACCAAGTAACAACGTAACATTTTTCATTAATTTAAGCAACTTCATTTTTATGCAAACATTTTAACTAATTTGATGTGAGTTTTTGTGGTTCTTAAAACCAGCTTGAAACTCCGTAACCGGTACGCCCGTTGCCCAATGTAACATTTTTTTACTTAATCTGTACTTATTTAACCCGGAATATTCTATTGTAATACTTGTAATTTTCAATTGTATTGTACTTTATATTATTTTTTATTTGCTAATAAATGTGGCCTAGTTTTTTCAGTCCCAGGAAGGGCGGAGCACGCTTAGAACGAGCCTAAACAAGTACACGGAGTCCTAGCCGGGTACTCTGTGTCTGAATGGGACTATTGTCGCAGCATCGTTCATTGGTACCGCAATCCTGCGGGCCGGTCGGTCTTAATTCTAGAAATTCCGTATGTATTAGAACACAATACATATCCCGTAATAGGACACAATTTGTATTTGATAAAATGGATATTAAGAAATTCCAAAACAAAGTGTAAAGTTTCTAATGATTCGCACAGCATTTCAACGAGGTGCACTCACCATCGGGCGGTGGGGAAAGGTTTTCCGCAGCCTTCGCACTCGAGGGCGATGGCCTTCTTGAGGCTGCAGCTCTTGTTGGACAGAGGTCGAATGAATTCCGGACGGGAACCATCTGCAAAAAATTTTGAACACAAATAATCTCAATCTGTGCACTAAATATCACTAGTTTATATGGTATATATGTTTATATACTATATAGAAAAAATATTTACAGTTTTTGCGATAAATAAGATAAACAGAAAATATAATCCCTAATCCGGGAGTTTGATTGTGAGTCTATAAAACAAGTACCTTTCTTAAATTTCATCGTGGTCTGAAGAAAACTTACGCCGTTGCAATCACCCATGTAATCCAGCCAAACCGTTTGAACTAGTTTGTGTCGTAAAATAATTTTACAAGCCTGTTACGAAATCAATTGTTTTCCTCAATCAATTGTTTTCCAAAAATATAAATTAAGTAAAACTAAGTTTGTTTTAGTTAATTCTTATATTTTACTTTATATTTTATCTTAAAAACATTTTGGGCTCTTAAAGTACACCAAACGTAAGTACTTTGTACTTAACGCACGGCCAAGATGGAACAGTTTGTCTCAAATTTTGCACGAGACAATCCTTACAAGATAAGAGACCTGCATCCAAGGGTGGAGCAGAGATTTCTCTCAAATGCAACAGGACAACTCAACTCTTGTGATAAAAGTTTAATCTTAGGGGTTCTTTTGCAAATGGTATTTTTGCTGGGTTTATATATATATATATATTTTTGTGTGTGTGTTCACCAATTATTAGTTTTTAAAAAACTAATAGCAACTAAACTCTGCACTTTTAATATAAACTACGTTAAGAAAATCCCTTCACATTAGGTAGCATACATAAATTTATAAATTAATGAAAATAAAATCGAAATCTGACTTAATGTTTACAAGAAAGGCTGTTCTCGTTTGATGAGTAAATGAGTAGTTGTACTAATTGATTATACACTTCCGTAAATGCAACGATACTAATAACAAGTAATAATACAAAAAAAAATTTGTAAAAAGCTAAAAAATTTTTAGCTTTTTCACTCTATTGCAGAAAGTCCTTTATAAATAATTTTCATTCATTTTTTTTTAAGTTACAAAAATTCTCTCTCACACACACACACACTTTCCATCTCTCTCACTCATTTATTCACGTGTTACATTTTCCATTTTGTTCCCTCCCGGACTCAGATTAGAACCCAGAAGGAAAAAAAAAAGAATCTGAAAAAGAAATTACTATCTACACGCTTCGCCACTGACGGTATTTATTCCCTAAATTTATATCCTGCTAAATTTCTTATATAAGGAAATTTTTTTCTCCATATAAAACTAAAATTAATTAATTAATGAATTAATATTTGAAAAAACTGTATCAACATCCAGTGTCATCCGCTACAATTTCAAAAAAAAAAAAAAAATGCTTAGAGTGGATGAATAGAAAGTATTTTATGAACGATTGAAAATTTGAACAAGATATATATAGGGGAGAGTGTGAGCTAATAGAAGGAATTGAAAAGATTACCAGAAAGTACCGATCCGAACTGTAGAAGATGGGAATGGGAATTGGAATAACAAACAGCCTTGTATGCCTCTGGAAACTCGGCCAGCAAGCATGGGTCGATCAGACACATTTAAAAAATGGAATTAAAGAGACAGCCAAATCACAAGCCATTAACTCTTTAATTCGTTTCTTTTTATAAATTCTCAAGAGGCAGATCGTTACATGACATGGATCTTCGAAAATTTTTTTTAAAAAGTTTCCGAACATTTTTGCTGTATCGATGGGGGCATGGACCGTGGTGTCTCCATGGCACGATGCCTAAAATTTATTTCCTACTCGGAGATTTCATTAATTCGGAGATATAGCCTAATTTCCGACATCAGAGACAGTGAAGGGCGGAATCCATAGTAAGTAAAGAACCACAAAACTTCTACTTATTAATTTTGAAAAATGATTAAAATGTCAGAGCATATAGTTAATAAAGAAAAAGCGATAAAATGCAAAAAAAAAAAAAAAAAACACGTAGAATTTAAATGTCAAAAACAGTTTGTACATAGGGGGTAAAAAATGCGTAGGCGAGCCAACATACTGGAACTAGACTCTTCTATGTACAGAATCATTAGCATTTTACGTGTTGAAACATTTATTTGCGCATTGTCTAAGCATCTCATTTGGCATATTTTTTCAATTCCTTCTATTAGCTCACTCTCTTTCTCTCTCTATATATATTTTGTTCACATTTTCAATCGTTCGTAAAATATTTTCATTCATCCCCTCAAGTTCAAATACATTTTTTTTAACTTGTGGCGGATGACACTGGATGTTGATACAGTTTTCAAATATTAATTAATTCATTCAATTTAATTCATTAATTTTAGGGTTTTTAGATTTAAGTTGCCTTTGTGTACCAATAGATGGCGCCAGGTAAACTTAAAAAAAAATGAATGCAAATTATTTATAAAGGACTTTCTGCAATAGAGTGAAAATAAGTAGGAATTGACTTTAAATTTTTTTATATATTACTGGTTTATTTCGCTTTTCAAATATTTCTAGTGCTTGCGCGTGTCCTCTCCGAACAGTTTAATTTGATTTGCTTCACACCTGTGCCAACTTTTTTTCTCTGTTTTGAAAAATAAAGAAAAAAGAACTGACCTGGAGTGTCGGTGACCTTGATGGGCATGGTCGTGTTGCTGGGGTCGCTCTTTCCGGCCGCGTTGACCGCGAACACTCGGAATTCGTACTCGTAGTTCTCTGTCAGGTTGATGACGGTGTACTCGAGGTCAGGCGTCACATAGTCGTTGGCTCGTATCCAGACGTTGCTGTTCCTCTCTCTGCGCTCCACTATGTAGCCTGCGTCATGCAAAAGGTGGATGAGCGATTGCAACATTTTAGTAAAATTGAAAACGGGCTTTATGGCTTTTGCTTTCAGTAAGATCGGTTTCAAACCCGGTTTTTAAAAAACAAATACGGAAATTCATAGTCCAGACACATTAATGTGACCACCACCTACTTTAGACGTCAACGTGAAATAACCCATCACAAAAGGTAGGTGGCAGTACATTGCTGTGAAACGTACATAAAAAATTCCACTTTAATACCACTTAAATACCACTTAATACCATATTCCACTTAAAGCCAGAATATACAAAAGAGTGCATATTCTGGCTTTTATGGTCACATTAATCTGAACGGGACTGTGTATATATATTAGTGAAGCAAATATTAAAATCTGATTATATCTTAATAAATATGACTTATGTCGACTGTGTATCGAAGATGACTTAAGAACCGATGATTTTTAGGGGGCAGCAGATATAAGCGGCACAAAGCAATTTGAAAAAAATAAAAGTTTTATGGATTTTATGAAATTTTTTTCACCTATTTCTTTTGATGTTATTAAATTTAAAATTTTAATGATTAAAAATGGATTTTTTAAAAATAATTATTAAAATCCACCCTGATTTATCTTTATTCCCTATTACACCGATGCGTTTGAATCAGCCAAACTTGGCAATTTTCCCCCGTCTGGGCGAAAGGTTGGGCGGAAATCAAACTGGTTTGACATAATAATTGTTAACATAAGAATAAAATGACTGACGAGAAAATTAATGTCTAAAAGCGCTTTGTATGACTTTGTATGACATTTTTAAATTAACTCTGCATTTCGAATGAAACTAGTGAAAAATTATAGCGATTGATATCGAGCACCCCACGCTTTCAGAACAGTGACATTCATTTTTCTCGTCAGTCATTTTATTCTTATGTGAACAATTATTTTTTACTCTTTAGTTTGATTAATTCTAAAAGCGTGTTTTTAAACTATAATATTTAAATGAGGTGCCGGTACGGAGGACTAGAACTATAGTTCTTACAATAATTTAATTGTGAGTAAAACAAAGCTAAATGCGAATAGGTCGAACAACCCAGGATTAGAACAGGGAATCTCCTGATCCGTAGTCAGTCTTGCCTTCTACATGGTTTAAATTACTCTTCATAAGTTAAAAAATAATGCCACTTCTCCTGGCGATACCAATCCTGATGAGATAATACACTTATCGAAATATTTCAGTGTCGTCGGTCCTTGTTAAGTTTAAATTAAATCTGATCGCTTAAAATAGGGCAAATCGAGCCAAAAGAGTCACTTGCAAACAAACAAACATACAGGTGAAACTAATAAAAGCGTAATAACAATAAACTACTTAAAAGATTGACCTGTTGTGACAGAGAAGAGACCCTACCTGTGATCTTGCTGCCTCCGTCGGTGCGTGGTTTGTCCCACTTCACGTCCACGTAACTCCTGCCGACCTTGCCCACTCTCAGGTTCTGGGGGGAGAGGGGCACACCTGTGGGAACGAACAACGTATGTTGCACAAAAAATATTTTTGAAGCCAAAAATTATCAGAAAATGTGTTTTGGTATAAAAAGGAGATATATATGAATATGTATTTAAGAAGCCACTCATCACGGACTTCAACTGACCTAGGAAGTTTACATCCGCTACTAGCAGACTCAGAACTAATCTTTACAGAGGAATAAAGATTCTCCCAGACAAGAATATGCCCTGCAGAAATTGCCCCAACGCTTTCCTAACATCTAACCACATTCTAGCACTCACTCCCCATGTTTTGCAATTGGGTAAAAGGTGCCAATCGGGGCCAGCTTAAAGGAAGTCCTGTATAGTGAAGCGGCGCCATTGCTAGCGGCCGTTATCGTGAAGACTTTTGACTTGGTCCGACTTTATTAATGATATTTTAAATCCATGGACACGATAACAACAACATTAATATGTAGACAAAGTTGCCGAGGGTGCACTGCACTAGCCTTACAGAAAAAGATATCACAGTTTTTGAGGCAGCATCCCAAAAGAGTGCTTTGAGCAACTCCTTACAGAGCCTAATCCTTCCCATTTTACGCTTTTATTTGATCTGGAAAACAAGATAAATACTGTTATTCGATTCTGTACCACTGTTGAGTTTCAAACTCAGCTGCCTTGTTACGGAAACCCTAATGCATTATCCAACAGGTCACTCCTACCTTAGGTAAAATCATCACTTAACTGTTGCCTTTTTCTTTGTTGGCAAACAATAACGGATCATTGTAAGAAATATCAGTACTTTAGGTTATTCCCAAAATCTTTGGTTTTACTTGTGATTTTCCTTCGAAAATCAAAGGGAAATCTTGAATTTCTGGTCTTATTAAGTTAACAGATGCATACAATAGTGAGAACAATTTAAATTTAAACAATGATACAATTTTTAAAAACTAAATATTCTTTGATTCTTCAATCAATTTGATTTAAAAAAAATAATAACCCTCAACCATGGTGTGTTACTTAAAGCGCCTGCTACATCTTTTACACTTCACAATTCAACTGCATTTACTTTTGCAGTTGTCTTCCATATCGTGCTAATGAATGTTACACAATCTGTAATGGGTGAATACTTTTTAATTAAAGATGCATATGATGAAGCTCAGGGCTTCAAACTGAAATGGCTTAACAAAACGATTAAGATTGCATAGAACACAACAGAAACGACAAGGCTTCCACTTACAGTAAGTCGACTCTGAAAAATGTGCATATATTTATGCTGTGAAAATTGATTCTGTGAAGAATTAAGTAACTTGTGAGGTTTTTAAGACGACGAATCTTTCGATTAATATTATTGAAAGCTTAAAATAATTATTTAATTTAATAACATTAGAATACTATTATTTGACCTTTGGAAAATTTAGTGGTTTTGAGTTCTAGATATTGTAAAAATCGCGTTCTGGTGACAGTACTGGAACTGAGCTCTGGTCCACTACTGGGGATTCAGCTCTGATCACTGTGTTGTGATTCAGCTGTGATCACTGTGTTGGGATTCATATCTGGTAACTTACTTTGCATTTAATAAAATTGAAGGAAGATTACTTGAAAATAATAAGATTTAATTACTGTTTATAAAATAAGAAAAAAAAAGACTTACTTGTTTAGTCTTGACCTTAAAGGACTGCGTGGGTTTGCTTGGAGCACTGAAACCGGCGGCATTCTTCGCCTTGACGCGGAATTCGTACTCGGTGTTCTCCTGCAGATTGGGTACTGGCGACACAAAAGAAAAAGTCAATCAGTGTCAATTAAACAACTAGGATGCATTTAAGTCGAAATACACGGTCCAGTCACATTAAAGTGACCACCTGTCAAAAGCCAGAATAACCACCTTTGGCAGAGTTGACCACTGTTACGTTTCTGCATTACGCCACCGATTGAAATGCTTTCCGATGCCCTAGGACATCATTTATATACACAACACTGCAATGTGCAGCCACCTTTTTTGTGTTTGGTTATTTCACGTTGACGTCGAAAGAGTAGGTGGTGGTCACATTAATGTGACTGGACTGTGTATATTCAAATACAATGAGTACTCTTTTATCCCTGCACATTCTTCACCACTGCAAGTGTATCAATATAATTTTAAAGGTGATAAAAAGTGCCAATTAATTCAATTTATTCGAATATTATTGCATTGATAAAAGAGGCAGACTGTACGATTAATCAAAACAAAATGGAACAACGACAGTTAAACAAGCTACTTTTATGGCAAAAAAATATACATCAGATACATTTTTAAACAGCGAAGTGGGATCATATCACTCCCATGGAAATCCGAAAGCCAACGGCTCGATCAGTGCTCAATTATAGAAAGTGCCAAACCATAGAATGTCAGATTAAAAAGAGTGCCTACTGTACACTGATTTACATAAATTAAGAAAATAAAAATTCTTAACATTAACTCGTTTAGAAAAAAATATATTCAATATAGTATAACTTAAATAACTTGTTAAATAAAATTTCAAGCATTCTATTGGTATATTTCGTCTGTATATAAATGTATGTGGGGGAGTAGGGCAGTATTGCTTATGAATAACTGCAATTTGTGTTGAAATTCCAAACAGCTTCAAACAAACTCTTGATTAAACTGCTTCTAAATTTCTTATTTTCTTGCAATAATTTCACCGCGGAATGTATGAAAAATATACATCCGTTTAAAAAACGGAGATGGATGAATCAATTAATATTAGGGTGCTGATCAGTTAAATGCGATACAAAGCACATTCAGAAAAAAAAAAAAGATTTCATAGTTATTAGGTAATTTTCTTTTAATGTTATAAAAATTTAAAAAACTTAATTATTAAAAATCAAAATTATTTTTATTTCTATGAAAAATCCCTCAATGAAAGCCATTAATTCGCCCGACTTGGCCGCTCGCCAGTTTTCCACACGATCTGCAGTCGGACTACATCTTCTGCTGAGTAAAGTTCATTAAACTGACAGCTGAAGTCAAAGTAGCTGTTGTCCACTAAGTTTAGCTGTGAGAGTCAGATGAGAAATCTTAAATAGCTAGTTCTGTATCCATGACTTGGGGCATTATCAGTGTTATTTATAGCCACTGGAACATTAGGCCACTAAAGTCAAAAGATGCTAGATGGTTCAATCCTTCTGCGGTTCATAGACAATGGAAACACTATCAATCCCCAAATTTTGACATCCAGAAGGTTCAACCACGGAAAGAAAAAGAACAGGACACATGCTGGTATTTGCTATCAAGCATACGGCTTTGTCTTACTTCAGTGAGCAAATTGCTTAATGGGCGGTATTTGCGCTGGACAACTCTCACAGGAAAAATTGTCATCAGAGCATTTAAAGAAAGCAGAAACGTCAACATGCAAATAACTGGAGGGTTACTCTCTTCAGTAACGAATCCAAATTTATATTCAAAAGCGATGACAGAACTCTGTTAGACTTGAAGAAAATCTGCAGCCAGTTATTATTTGTCAAACATCCATGAAAAAGTTTCATGCGGGAGGCATGTCTGTGTGTGTGTAAACAAATAGGTTTCTTTTGGTTTTAGATCTGGGAATGGGCAAACTACACGGCCTGTGGGCCAACCCGACCCACCGTATGGTTCTATCCGGCCCACGGATATAATTTTAATTTGCCAGCCAGAGGCAAATTAAAAAAATATATATTTATATATTATGTATCCATCTCCTTTTCTACTTTGATTAAATATTATTTTTTTTCCTTTCCTTTTTTCAAAGGACTGATGATCTTTTACTTTCTCTATTTTTTTTGTTCTACAAAACATAAATCCACGGAAATAGCAAAGACAACAGCTTTGTTGTTTCTAAATATGCCAAAGTTAGAGTTTTACAAATTACTATCGAAAGTAAGTTTCCAAAGTTTAATATCTCAAGCCCAAAAAGTCAGTGCTATGTTTGCTTCATCTTATACATGTGAGCAAGTGTTTTCAACTATGAACCTTGAGAAAAATTATTTCAGTAGTAGACTGACAGATGAGCA